>JBBBDQ010001727.1:790000-835000 GCA_037127315.1 Ascarosepion bandense
AAGTTCCCACATTATTACCTTCTTCGCAGAATTTGAATAAATAATAATATCTGGGCGAAGCTTAGTTTCTGCGATATTTGTAGGAAACTTTGTTTGTCTTTCCAAATCAACAAGCAATTGCCAATCCGGTGCAGATAGCTTTTTAGTTCTACTTATTAGTGCGGACTGTTTCGTGCTACCGGCTTTCACGAAATTAACTCTTTGCCTTTCGGGACTAAATTTATTTGCTTTAATTGCATCCGAAATCACTTCAGCTATAACTTTGAGAACGCTGTCATGTCGCCATCGATAACGCCCTTCGCTTAAGGCTCTAGCACATCCTGACAGTAAGTGTTGCAATGATCCTTTACCCCCGCACAGTTGACATGCTGGGGATTCACTTTTGCTCCATTTGTGAAGGTTTGATGGACTTGGCAGAATATCATATACTGCTTGGATCTTGAATCTAATGAGGTTAAAATCTGACCTCAATATGTCCGGCCATGTTATACGCCGTCGAACATAATTTTCCCATCTGGTCCAGGCACCCTGCTGTGACAGTCCCACCATCTTAGCCCGTCTATTTTCTTCCATACCTTCTCTTACTTCTTTTTGCAATAGTACTCTTCTTTCTTTCTCTGTCGCGTTCTCGAACCTTGTGCTAGGGAAGTAGCCCAAGCCTGTTGTTCCTCTGGCCACTGTGCCGACAATAGCTTTCTGCTGAAGTCTTTCTTCCGCTACTTTTAGTTCTCTAACTGCGTTCCACTTTCTTCCTGTCCGGATCTCAATACCTGCTCCTGATACATTTGGGTCTTTAGAGTCTCTATACAAGATCGCCTCCCTTGTACGTGTTACCACGAACTCTTCTTTGAGACCGCTTAGTGGTAGCTGGATCGCGTTTGAGGTCCCGTATAATGCCGCCGTACTCATGCACTTTGGCAAACCCAACCATCTCCTTAAGAATCCGTTGATCTTTTTTTTCCATTGATTCTACCGTAGTGATAGCTATCTCATATACCATTAGTGGCCATAATGTCCGCGGTAGAACTGCGTGTTGGTACAACCACGCCTTGAATTTGCCCGGCAATCCGGATTTATCTATCTTCCTTAGCCAATCTACTAGGTCAGCCCATAACCTTTTGATTGCAGCATTGTCCTTATTGCTGCTGTCAAACCACTTGCCAAGATACTTTACAGGCTTCTCGGTAACATTTGGAATTACTTCGCCAGCGACTGTGAATAATATCGTACTTTTAATCTTTCCCTTTTTTAATACTAGTGACCTGGATTTACCTGGTTTGAATTTCATGCGTGCCCATCTTATATGCTTTTCTAAGCCCCTTAATAACCACCTGCAGCCTGTTACTGATGTTGTAGTTACTGTAATGTCATCCATATATGCTTTCAATGGAGGTAGTCGAATTCCAGACTTTACCATTGGACCCCTACACTCCACTTCTGCTGATTTTATTATCATGTTCATCGCTAGAGAAAAGAGAGTGGCTGATAGCGTGCAGCCTGTTATTATTCCTCTCTCTAGCCGATGCCAACTCGACATTGTTGTATTTGACGAAACTCTTAACGTAAAGTTATTATAATAATCTAAAATATATAGTAATATATATATATATATATATATAGTAATATATATATATATATATATATATATATATATATATATATATATATATATATATATATATATATATATATATATATATATATATATATATATATATATATATATATATATATATATATATATATATATATATATATATATATATATATATATATATATATATATATATATATATATATAGTAATATATATATATATATATATATATATATATATATAGTAATATATATATATATATATATAGTAATATATATATATATATATATAGTAATATATATATATATATATATATATATATATATATATATATATATATATATATATATAGTAATATATATATATATAGTAATATATATATATATATATATATATATATATATATATATATATATATATATATATAGTAATATATATATATATAGTAATATATATATATATATAGTAATATATATATATATAGTAATATATATATATATATATATATATATATAGTAATATATATATATATATATATATATAGTAATATATATATAGTAATATATATATAATATATATATATATATATATATATATATATATATATATATATATAATATATATATATATAGTAATATATATATATATATATATATATATAATGTATATAGTAATATATATATATAGTAATATATATATATATATATATATATATATATATATATATATATATATATATATATATAATATATATATATAGTAATATATATATATAATGTATATATATATATAGTAATATATATATAGTAATATATATATATATATATATATATATATATATATATATATATATATATATATAGTAATATATATATTAATATATATATATAGTAATATATATATAGTAATATATATATATATAGTAATATATATATAGTAATATATATACATATATAGTAATATATATACATATATAGTAATATATATACATATATAGTAATATATATATATAGTAATATATATACATATATAGTAATATATATATATATAGTAGTATATATAATATTATATATATATAGTAATATATATACATATAGTAATATATATATATAGTAATATATATATATATATATATATATATATATAGTAATATATATATGTATATATATATATATATATATATATATATATATATATATATAGTAATATAATAATATATAGTATATAATATATAATATATATATAGTAATATATATATATATATATATATATAGTAATATATATACATATATAGTAATATATATATATATAGTAATATATATACATATATAGTAATATATATATATAATATATATATATATATAGTAATAATATATATATAGTAATATATATATATAGTAATATATAATATATATATATAGTAATATATAATATATATATATAGTAATATATAATATATATATAGTAATATATAATATATATATATATAGTAATATATAATATATATATATATAATATATAATAATATATATATATAGTAATATATAATATATATATATATATAATATATATATATAGTAATATATAATATATATATAGTAATATATAATATATATATAGTAATATATAATATATATATAGTAATATATAATATATATAGTAATATATATTATATATAGTAATATATAATATATATATATAGTAATATATAATATATATATATAGTAATATATAATATATATATATAGTAATATATAATATATATATATAAATAAGTAAGTAGCTAACCTAGAGCCAACGGACCTACCAAGGTTTCACCTAATGGATCATCAGGGCAAGTTGGAGCCAACTTGCCCTGATGATCCATTAGGTGAAACCTTGGTAGGTCCGTTGGCTCTAGGTTAGCTACTTACTTATTGATTTGCTCTGCTATTGAATTGAGCGCTTTACGTGTTAGGTTCCTCGTCTCGGGTTTTTTTTCTTTCGACTAGTACTTTGACTAATGTTCAAGTGCTTAGTTCGTTTCTTTTTTGTTTCCATTTTCCCCTCCGCGTTTATACTCGGTGGCTTTTTCGAGACGTGTTTAAAAATAAATTTACATACATACATACATACATACATACATACATACATATATATATATATATATATATATATATATATATATATATAAACTCAGGTAAAAAGGACCCAATGTTTTACGATTTTGAGTTCTCTGGGATTTACTTTTTTACAAAAAGTGCTCAATACAATAAATATTGTAGAGCGTAATATAATATAATTATGAATTAAAAGTACATTGCGACACAGAAATTTCTGTTTCGAGATTTCTATCTCGTCATCAATGTTGGATGTTGGTTGTGAAAATGAGTTACATTTAAATCGGTTTGCTATTTATGTATGTGGGAAGATATAAAATTTATGCGTGTGTTCCTTTTAACCAATCAGAATTAAGATTCACTTTGAAATTTGGCGATTAGTTTCTATTTTTAGGGAATACGTACTTTATTTTTGCTTATTCTTTTTCCTAACAGTCAAAGTGTGAACCTACTTTTAACCTAATTTTAATTTTAGTTTTTATTGCTCCTCTTTATAGCCTATTACTTTTGATGTATTCATTCATTCTTGTATCAAAAATGTCCTTTCTGCTTTCTCCATATCTTTACCTCTTCTCATAGAAAACAGGAAAAAAGATTAAAAAAAAAAAAGAAAACTTTGTATATTTTTATTCAAACTTAAAGAATTTTTGGAGTAAATTTATCCATTTTATATGTATTTAAGATTAACCATGTGCCGTTCTAAACATCGTATTATCGCTTTAATTTCCGGTGAAAATAAAGACAAAAATTCTCCAACATTTGGATTACTTTTTTATAATTTGGTTTTAAGCTTTCGGCTCACATGAGAGGTTACCAACTTAAAAAATTATCCAAATGTTAAAGAATTTTTGTCTTTATTTTCACCGGAAATTAAAGCCAAAATATAATGTTTAGAACGGCTCATGATTAAACACAACAGACATTCATTGTCTCTTATATTTAACAGTATATGTTTAGAAAGGATGTGCGTTGTGGAGCATTGGATATCGGTTCAGAACGAGAAATCGGGGGGCCGAGTTCGAATTCCAGACGAATTCATTGCATTCACTTACGCGCAAATACCCTTGGGAAAGGTATTAATCCGTCTCTTTCTTCCAATTATGGGTCAAATAACAGGACAGATTGGGTTCTATAGCCTTGGTTGGCAACCAGTCTAGCGCAGAAAGCAATGGCAACCTACTGCGAGATAATCTTCTGCCTAGTCAGTCATGTCTCTTTTGAGACATGATCGCCAAGCGTGTATCACGTATGGCACTTGATTGATATGTTTAGAAAATTATCTGCTACCTCGATACACTCTATATATATATATATATATATATATATACACAAGTGAACAAAGAACAAAGAATATTAACAACGTTCAAAACATTCATTTAAAACAGTGCTCAATATAGAAATAGAGCTATGAATACTTATAAATTATAGTTTAGAACATGTACAAATTACAACTTACTACAAAAGTGAACAATGTGAAAAGAACAATGTCTCATCAGGTAGTTATTAATTATGGTATTTTTGAGAAAGAAAATTAAAAATTCTCACTTCCGCCTTTTTTCCTAAACAAACATGTGTATTTGTTAATTCACGTAACTACATATACATTTAATTTGTTTAAACATTATTTTTAATAGATACTCGTATTTTAGTAGATTTTTGTTTAATTTAAACAATATATATTTCTACCGGCCTGATTGTTTACGAGAAAGCTTGTTGCAAAAATATGCCGTTTGTTAATTCAATTTCGTCAATCTCCGGAATTTTCCGTAATCTATTTTTATTTTATATAAGCATTCCACCCCAAGCAAGGCAGTACCGCCACTGGTGCGCAAGGGGTTACGTAAAAGGTGAGTGACAATAAAGAGGCACAAGTTACAGAGAGTGTCAGAGAATGGATAAGAGAAGAATGAGAACACTGGTATGAAGAGAGCTGCTTGAGAGTAGAGTGAAATGGATAAACCCCATGATACATGAATTGTCATGGAAAGGATGCGAGTCAAGATAAGAGATGACAACTGATATTGCATTTAATTTCTTCTAGATTGTAGCAGTCAGGGAAGCAAGTATATATATATATATATATATATATATATATATATATATATATATATATAATGATCCACATACAACCTATTTCGCTGTATGAAGCTCATCAGTCTGGCTTGACATCAACTTGTTTCAAGCCAGGATCTAAACACGACTGATTTGGTGTCAGTTGAAGTCCCTACTCTCCACATCGGTGCATTGAATGACAGACGAGGAATTTTAGCAAAATTATATATATATACATATAATTTAATTGCTTGGTTTTTGGTCATAATTAAATGAGACCAGTACACAGCTGGATTAAAAAGTGTTCAATACTTTTATATTGAAGAACCTTTGAATATTTTTCATTTGTAAACGAATTATTACGCGACCTGGGTTTCTACCATGTGAAAGTATATATATCATCATTATCATCATCCGTTACACCAAATGGTGTGTGGGGCAGCAACATTTTGTTACTCTTTCCGTAACAACTATTTATTTTTTTATGAGGCAGGTTTGTTAGCCCTGTGCCTAACCCCCAAACCTGGAGGACTAGTGAACCATTCTTGGTTTACAGCACCTGGTATTTCCAAACGGGAACCCATCTACTGGCCAGACTAGATGTTGCTTAACTTCGGTGATTATATATATATATATATATATATATATATATATATATAGAGAGAGAGAGAGAGAGAGAGAGAGAAACTATTGCGCTCGTTTCTAACTCTTTTCTTTGTTACTTATCATCTTGTCACTTTTTAGTACAAAAGGTATTGGTAGGAAAAATATCAATATATGAGGTTGTCCCAAGAGTTCGTAAACACTTGCGAAATGGGACTATCTGGTCCAGCACAATCGAGACAAGCGATGGGTTCAGAAAAGGCAAGAGACACCGTCGGTTCCAAAACAAGATCGATTCGGCAAGAAAGTCATGTTGTGCGTTTGGTGGAACTTTGAAGGAATCGTGCATTTTGAGTTGGTTCCGAATGGTCGTGCCATCAGTGCCGAACTTTACTGTCAGCAACTTGAGCGGGTCTACGAAAAGTTGCAGCAAAAGTACCCGGCTATGATCAACCGTAAGCGCGCTTTGATGCAGCAGGACAATGCCAAGCCAAACACCTCCAGGAAGACCAAAGACAAGTTTGAAGAGCTGGACGGCATTGAGGTTCTGCCACATCCAGCCTACAGTCTTGACTGTGCTCCATCAGATTACGGCCTTTTCCGCTCAATGCAACACTTTCTGAAGGGCCGCCGATTCGACTCGTTTGATGAAGTTGAGGAAGCGTGTCAAGAATTCTTTGATTCGAAGCCGGCTGAATGGTACTTTGACCAGATTTGAAAGCTTGCAGATCGATGGCAAAACAGTCTTGGAAAATGATGGTCTTTAGTTTGAGCAATACTTTTTGTTGTTTTTGCGAGTAAAATTTCAATTTTTTGCTATTGTTTACGAACTTTTGAGACAACCTAATAATCAAGCTGATTCAAACCGATAACTTTCTACACTACTTCGAACAAAAGGGTTGGAAGAAAATATCTATAAAGACTAGAAAGCAGTGAACTATGCCAATTTCAGAACAAAAAAACTGCGAAAAAAACTTTTATAAATCTCAACTTACAGTGATACTGACACTTCAGTCAGAGCAGCCCGAAAGTTTCCTGCCTGGAAACTTATTTTCACCATTAATTTGACAATTTTTTCAGTTTTGAATAGCTTCCTAGTATTGCATTGTATTGTATTGCAGAAATTCTATTTTCTTTAAAGCTTCTTATTTGTTTTTACATCATTAGATCCATAGTATTCTCAGCATTCTTCTGTAGATCCACAATTCTATTGTTTCAAGTACTAAAAATGGCAGCTGATCTTTTCTTTGGTTGGGCTCTAAGAGCTCAATAAAGGGAAAACTAGCCTGTAACATTAAATGCATCCAAAACCAAGCTAGTAATATTTTCTCATCACCCAGCAGGCTATTTCTCCTGTTACGATCTACGTTTGTAGTCTCAATGAGGCTCTTTGAACGTCTATTAGGACAAGTTCACTCCAGACTACATGTGAAACATTCCATACCGGAAAAATGGGCGGCTTCTTTAACCGCTCCAGAAATTACCTGATCTCCTTCTGCGATGCTCTATTTTTACAGGAGTCAATTCAAACCAAAAGTTGAATATTGATGTCGTATCTAGGCTGAAGCTATCCAACCTTCACTTCTAAGCCTTGACAAAATTCTAAAACGTCTGTGTGGAATTGTGAACGTTTAATTACTTTCCAATGTACAGCCCCTTTTTAACAGGCGAAACGACCCAATCCTTTCGACAGTCTATCGTTATTTCCGTGGTAAAGATTCACGCGAGCTACATTCCTTAGTTCTACCGGTTCAGAAAATTACAGCAAAGACCCGCTAAGCCAATTCTTTTTTTAATCATTCCCCCCCCCCCCGCCACCGTGCAAGGTGGTAACACCACTGATGCGCAGGGTACTACATAAGAGTAAAAGATTACATAAGAGGAGAGTTAAGAGAAAGACGAACCAGTTACAGTGGGTGTCAGAGAAAGGAGCAAGAGAAGGATGGGAATACAGGTGTGATGACAGTTGCAAAGGTAGAGAGAAATGAAAAGATATACAGGGTGGTGTGGAAAGAACTAGTCAAGTGGGTAAAAGATGAGTATTGACATTGCATTTAAATTCCTGGAGTTTGTAGCTGTCAGGAAAGCAAGAATATGGAAGAGAGTTCCACAGGCGGGAAGTGCGAGAAAAGAAGCTGAAAGAGTAGAATTGTCATCTGCATTTGGTTGATCGAACTGTGAAATGTTTTGATTTTGTTGCCAGTTTGGTTGCACCAGTTATTTGCTGTGGCACCAGTATCTTAAGTTCGTCGGAGCAGAAACCATGAAAATATTTATAGAAGAGACCGAGGGAAGCCACATCACGTCGGTGAGAAAATGGCTGGAGTCGAGCAGCCAAGCCGCCAAGCCGGTACCTTGAATCTATCTTATGAATTTTGACAAATTTTACTATGAATATTTTTTTAATCGTTTCACCCCAAGCAAGGCGGTAACGCCATCGATACGCAGGGGACGACATAAGAGGAAAAGATTAGATAGGAGGAGAGTGAAGAGAAAGACGAACCAGTTACAGGGACTGACAGAGAAAGGAGCAAGAGAAGGATGGGAATACAGGTGTGATGACAGCTGCAAAGGTAGAGAGAAAGGAAAAGATATACAGGGTGATGTAGAAAGAACTAGAGTCAAGTGGTTAAAATATGGGTATTGACATTGCATTTACATTCCTGGAGGTTGTAGCCGCCAGGAAAGCAAGAATATGGAAGCGCTTTCCAGAGGCGGGAAGTGCGAGAAGAGAATCTGAAAGAGTAGAATTGTCATCTGCATTTGGTTGATCTAACTGTGAATGTGTGAGACCCAGGTACCAGTCTGGTTCCACGAGTAAACTCCTGTGGCAGGGGTACCTGTGACTTAAGTTCGTCGGAGCAGAAGCCATGAAAATATAACGAAGACGTTTCACTTAGACAACTTTTTCCCAAGAACCGAGGCTTTGTGAAACATACTTCCCCTGTCTTTCCAATCTTAACCTCTTTAAATTTAGGGTTAACTAATAGGGTTAACTGGATGTGCGTTATGGTGCAGTGGATATCGACTCGGAACGACAAATCGGGGAGCCGAGTTCGAATTCCAGTTGTATTCCTTGCATTCACTTGCGCACAAATACCTTTGGGAAAGATATTAATCCGTTTCTTCCATCCAGTTATGTGTTAAATAATAGGGCAGAATGGGTTCTATAGTCTTGGCTGGCAACCAGTCTAGCGCAGAAAGCAATGGCAACCTACTGCCCAGTCAGTTATGTCTCTTTCGAGACATGATCGCCCAATCGTGTATCACGTATGACACTTGACAGTTATCTATTTTAATCTGCTCTTCCTTCCTATTTTTACGGTTATGCAGCCTCATTCCGTAACACTTGGATAGATTTTGAGACTTATATTGGATGAACTTAAAGAATGTTAATAAAATGTTAATATATAGAAATAAGCCTTTATTCGTTATTTTTTTCCCGTTTATTTCATATTTATTTTCATTCTGTAAATTAAAATCCCTCCCCCTCAAAAAATAGTGCATTAGATATTTTTATGGAAACTGTAAATATGAGGAACTGGAGAAAAATGGCTCAAAAAGAGTACGGATAAAACCGGTAATACATTTTGATTTCTGCAAATGATTTCCGTTGAACCATATAAACCTATCGTATCTACAAAAGTGGATGTGATGTTCGTAAACAAGAAAAAAAAAAAAAGAAAACACGTGAAATTGTAGATATGGCTATCAGTCAGTAAGTTAAGTGTCATACGTTATACACGCTTGGGCGATCATGTCTCTTCCGATCCATAGGTTTCATTCTTTCTGCTTTAGACTGGATACTAATAAAAACTATAGAACCGAGCCTAAAATGCTATTTAATCCATAGCTGGGACAGAAGAGATAGATAAATAACTTTCCTAAAGGTATTTGCGTGTAAGTAAATGCAATGAATTTAACCTGGATTTGAACTCGGCGGCCCTCCGTGCCAATATCCATTACACCACTCTAGCTATGAAACTGAAAATAATATAGAAGATGTACAGGTCGTGTCTGTTACTGAACCATTGGAAATTGACAAAACGCACCCGAGTCTAGGCTGGATGAATATGAGCAAAGCTAAAACCTCAACATTATTGGGGTATGTCAGGATAGAGCTGAAATTACTGAGGATTTATTGTTACTCAATCTCCAGCGAGAAGCCCACGTCTATTGTAAATATAGATATACATCGAATAATAATAATAATAATAATAATAATAATAATAAAAATTACAAATTACTTCTACAAATACTTCCACGGCTTCTGCTCTGAAGAGCTTAGCTCCCTGTTGCACCCCTCTGCATGAATTTACTTGAGCTACTAGACTAGCAATTAGGTCCCTAGTTGTGAAACCAATCAAATGTAACAGCAATATCAGCTTCTTTGCTCGCACTTCCCGCCTGTGGAATTCCCTTACAAAGTCGCCATCATTTATCTTCTTGACTCACATCCTTTTCATGACACACCCTGTATCATGTTCTTCCTTTACACTCCACTCTCTTCTGCCCTCTTCACACCTGTATTCTCACCTGTGTCTTACTCATTCACTGACTCCCCTGTAACTTGTTCCTCTTTCTCATCTCACCTTTTCTGTAACCCCATGCGCACCAGTGGCAGTTCTGCCTTGCTTGGGCGAAAATGGATCCAAAACACTATGTAAGTATAATTATATATTTTTATAGTAAAATACCAGAATATTTTTAAATTACTAGTAATATATATTAGATAAAGAAATTACTAATGCTTCCAAGAAAATTAATTTTAAAAACCATATAAAGTATTGATATGCCGCTAAATAAACAACCATCTACCATGTATTCAGTTGTCAAAGCTGAATAACAACATATTTTTATTATATCAAAGCTTCCAAGAAAATTCAATATTAAAATTAAATGACCCATGAGGAGTTGATATACCGTTAAACAATCATCTACCATGCATTCAGTTGTGAACGCAGAATAAAATATTTTAAAGCTCCCAAGAAAATTAAAATGCAGCATTAAATGGCACACGAAGAATTGATATGACATTGAGTCAGGTAAGTGCCATATGTGATATACGCTTGGGCGATCATGTCTCGAAAAAGACATGACTGACTGGGCAGAAGATTAGTAGGTTGCCATTGATTTCTGCGGTAGAGTGGTTGCCAGCCAAGGCTATAAAACCCAATCTATCCTGTTATTTGACCCATAGCTACAGGGGGAAGAGATGCATTATATTATTACGTAGTAATTAGTGGGGGATCAGTTTATGTCCAGTCGAAGCTTTAATCATGATTCCAATTTTTATAATCAGTGAATCAGTTAAGCTCCATACGTGATACACGCTTTTGGCGATCATGTCTCGAAAAAGACATGACTGACTGGGCAGAAGATTATCCCGCAGTAGGTTGCCATTGATTTCTGCGGTAGACTGGTTGCCATCCAAGGCTATAGAATCCAATCTGTTATGTTATTTAATTTATAACTGCAAGGAAGAGACGGATTAATACCCTTCCCAAGGATATTTACGCGTAAGTGAATGCAATGAATTCAACTTGAATTCTAACTCGGCTCCCCGATTTCCCTTTCCGAACCGATATCCACTGCCCTACAACGCACATAAACAAAAAACAAAGCAAAAAAATAACAAAAACAAAAAAAAACATCTACTTTGTATTCAGTTGTGAAAGCAGAACATATATTTAGTTCTTCCAGTCTCCCAGAAAAATTTTGATTCAGCATTAAATGACCCATGTGGAGTTGATATGCTGTTAAACAATCATCCACCATGTATTCAGGTGTGAAAGTAGATTAACACCTTATTTTATTACTTCAAAGCTCAAAAAAAAAAAAAATAAATAAATAAATAAAATTCGGTATTAAATGACCCATGTGTAGTTGATATGCCGTTTTAAAAAACAAACAGTCATCCACCATGTATTCAGTTGTGAAAGCAGATTAACATTTTTATTACTTCAAAGCCCTCAAAAAAAATTAAAAATCGACATTAAATTCTGGATGGAGTGTTGCTATGCTTGTAAGCAAAAATCATGTATCCAGTTGTGAATGAATAATTTTATATTTTTGCTACTTGAAATTTCAGAAGAAAATTAATATTCCGCATTAAATGACCCATGAAGAATTGATATGCCCATTAAAAAAAAGATACAAACGAATGAAAGAGATAAAACTCATCTATATACTGGCTCTTCGTCAGTGTGACAGTATTTTTTGCTTTAATTTCTGAGATGAGGATTCATTATTTACCGTATTTACACTTGGATTAATAACAAAATTGGAGTACGATTGTAATTGATGTAAATGATATGTACGTATAAAAAATTAACTGAATAACTCATTGTAAATGAAAGAAACATAACAATTTAAATACCATCTCCCTTCGGGAATTAGTTAATGACGAACCACATATTCCTTTTCTTTGTTATCTGTACATTGTTATGACTTCTTGAGAAATATAATTGACTAATATCTCTTTGCCATCACTACGGTTTCGTCATATATAAATTTCTTTACCATATCTCTTCAGAACATAGGCGGCCATATCCCCCCACATAGGCTTTTTCCTTTTGCAGTTTCAACGTATTCAGTTGTCAAAGCTGAACGACAACATATTTTTATTATATCAAAGCTTCCAAGAAAATTTAATATTGGAATTAAATGACCCATGAGGAGTTGATATACCGTTAAACAATCATCTACCATGCATTCAGTTGTGAACGCAGAATAAAATATTTTAAAGCTCCCAAGAAAATTAAAATGCAGCATTAAATGGCACACGAAGAATTGATATGACATTGAGTCAGGTAAGTGCCATATGTGATATACGCTTCGGCGATCATGTCTTTTCTCATATGGCACTTACCTGACTCAATGACATATCAATTCTTCGTGTGCCATTTAATGCTGCATTTTAATTTTCTTGAGAGCTTTAAAATATTTTATTCAGTTTCAACGTTTTTTATTATGAAGTTTTCCTACTATTGGACTGGTTTAAATACAAGGCTAGAGAAATCAGTCTATTCTGCAATTTAACCCATAGAATGAAATTATCCCTTTTGCTATTGTTAACGTGACAGACTAGGATAGGATTGAAATAAGCTCACGGGTTCACTTTTTGCGACCGTAAAGTTTCCGCTAACAGCATCACATTAAAGAAATGATATTTTTTATAAAAATGCATATTTAAACTGCGCTATGTCTTCATCAGACGTCAGTAAGGAAAACAATTTTTAAATGATTATAATTTCTTTATGAAGCTGATTAAAAAAAACACTAAGTCCGATGTTACTAAGGGTAGCAGTTTTTAAAGGATTATAGCTTTACAGTATTTAAATTATTCGGACTATTGTCCTCATCTTTGTGACCATTTGTACGACGCTTCGGTCGTTGTACGGTCCAGCCTTCTTCAGGTGCTAGGAATTTCAAACAGAATCTTTATTACAATCACTGGGGGATGGAGGTGATATACACCAGTGATTGTAATAAAGTGGTTTGCTCGAAATTCGTAGCACCTGAAGAAGGCCGGATCCTTCAACGGCCGAAAGGTCGTACAAATGGCAACAAAGATGAGGACAATAGTCCGAATAATGTAAATACTGTAAATACTACCTAATTCTCAGAAATATAGACAAATAGAATGATCTATTATTAAACGTCGTACAAATGGCACCAAAGATGAGGACAATAGTTCAAATAATGTAAATACTGTAAATACTACCTTATCTCAGAAATATAGACAGATTATAGTTTTGTATTTAAAAAATAGATTTAACCACACTATGTCACGTCCCACCCTTAACGAAATAAACAATTTTTAAGAATGGCCCAGAGACAAACGTGCAGATTATAGAGATTGAGTATTACTAATAAAGGAAACAAGCATAAAAAATATGAGAACTAACAGGGCAAAAGACATGCCCATCAACAGGATGCATAAAATCCAAGGATGAAATGCTCATGTGAGAGAAAGGGAAAACACTTCAGCGATAAGGCGACTATATCGGAGATCTCTTCCACGACAAAAGAGAAAAACTAAAAATACACAGAAATACTGATGGGCTGGAAATATTAAAAACCGAGAGGGAAGCTGCACTGGCCAAACTGAATAGAAACAAAGTGGCAGAACCAGACGGCATTTTAATTGGGATGCTGACAGTTGAACGAATTCGGCGTAGGTAGACCTAATTACAAAATTAATAAAGAAAATCTACAACCAGCGCCGTACTTAGCAACATGCCCCCCCCCCCCGCAGAATACGCCTTGCAGCCCCTCTACTCGCTAAATGCAACTTGCTGCCAGAGTCGCTAGATTTTCTTAATCGTTTTATGACATCCTGAAAGTTTGAATATACATGTATGTTGAAACATATCTATAATCTATTTTTTTCTCAAGTTAATTTTTGTTTAATTACAAATGATTTACTGCTTCTTCGGGGCCGGAAGCTTCTATCAAAGATTATATATATATATATAGATATATATATATATATATATATATATATATAGAGAGAGAGAGAGAGAGAGCGAGCGAAACGGGTTGATAAATGTCTATTTAAACATACAAGTATGATAATTTTCAGTTAATTCTAATAATTATTTTGTTAATTTTTTTCATTAAAACAGATCTGCGGAGTCAAGGAAACTTGCAGCTTTCCGGGGCCTTGTGGCCCCTTCGCAATTGCAAGGTCTACGGGGGCCATAAGCACGGCTCTGTCTACAACAGTAGCAATATACTCGAAGACCTAAGCAGATCTATTTTCATAGTTCCGCCTAACGAATTGAGGCGCAAAGGAATGTGAACTCAAGTGAACACGTTAATGAGACTTATAACGAAACTCATCATCCGGATTCTGATGAATAGAACACGCTGTAGAATTATGACAAAGGCATTGTGTTTCGTCAAAGAGCACTGGAATAAGGAACACAATATTTATGCTCGTAATGTTTTCGGAAAGGGCAATACAAACGCAGAAAGACATTTACATGTGTTTCATAGACTAAGCAATGGCGTTTGACAAAATAAGTCAAAAATACTTGATAGACATGCACAGAAACCCAGACATATTCGGGAAAGACATTAGAATAATCAAGAATCTCTAATGGCAGCAAACAACCCTCAGACAAAAAATGAGTTCAGAGTATATACAAAAATAAGAAGGGGTGTCTGCTTCGATGAACTTAGCTCACTGGGCCCCTTATATATGAATTTACTCGACACACAAGATTAGCAACTAGGTCCCACCCTTTTACTATGAAACCAATAAAACGTAAATGCAAATTCTACTCCAACAGCTTCTTTTCTCGCACTCTCCGCCTGTGGAATTCCTTTCCATTTACTTGCTTCCCCGACAGGTACAATCTCCAAGAATTGAAATGTAAACTCAATAGTCATCTCCCTCTCTCATTAACTTGTATCCCCTCTCATGATCCTTTCTCCATCCACTCCCCACTCATCGGTATTCTCATCCTTCTCTTACCCACTTCCTGACACCCATTATAACCTGTCACTCTTTCTCATGATTTTCCTCCTGTGTAACCCCTCGCACAACAGTGGCAGTAGACTGCTTGGCTAGGGGTGATATGATTTAAAAAAAAAAAAAAGAGACAAGGAAGTGTCTTCTCAGCAGAACTATTCAAGCTATACAGCGTAGTAATTCTGATAGAACTACGAGTCCTGCCGGGATTCCATATTGGCGGCCAATCCGAACAATATAAAATACGCAGGTGATACAATTCTGATACCAGACACGGAAAAGAAACTACAAAACCTCCGACAGAAGGTAGCTAAAGAAAGCGAAAAGAAAGGACTAAACATAAAGTGCAAGAAAATTGAATACATGGTCATCAGTAAAAAGTCAGTCAGTTAAGTGCCATAAGTGATACACGCTTTGGGCGATCATATCTCGAAAGAGACATGACTGACTGGGCAGAAGATTATCCCACAGTAGGTTGCCATTACCTTCTGTGGTAGACTGGTTGGCAGCCAAGGCTATAGAACCCAATCTCTCCTGTTAGCTAACCCATAACTGGAAGAAATAGACGGATTAATATCTTTCCCAAGGGTATTTGCGCGTAAGTGAATGCAAGGAATTCAACTGGAATTCGAACTCGGCTCCCCGATTTCTCCCAATCTGCCCTGTTATTTAACTCATAGCTACAGGGGGAAGAGATGTATTATATTACTACGTAGTAATTAGTGGGGGATCAGTTTATTACTTCAAAACAAAATAAAACTGATCACCCACTTTATGCCTAGTATAAACCTTAATCATGTTTTCAACTATTATATTCAGTCAATCAGTTAAGTGCCATACGTGATACACGCTTTGGGCGATCATGTTTCGAAAGAGACATAACTGACTGGGCAGAAGTTTATCCCGCAGTAGGTTGCCATTGCTTTTTGTGGTTGACTGTTTGCTTGCCAAGACTGTAGAACCCAATTAGTTCTATTATTTAACCCATAACTGGAGGGAAGAGGCGCATTAATACCTTTCCCAAGGGTATTTGTGCAATCACAGTGAATGCAATGAATTCAACTTGAATTTGAACTCAGCTCCCTGAATTGTCGTTCCGAGTCGATATCCACTGCACTAAAACGCACATCCCCTCAGTAAAAAAAAGGAGCCCAAAATGCCAACTACAAACTGGGGATAATGAAATCAGTCAGGTAGAGAAATTTAATTGAATTGGAAACAAAGAAGAGAGTATTGGATTGTTATATGATGTCTGTTCTTCAATATGGTAGCGAATACTGGACAATTTCATTAAAGACGAAGGAATGACTTGAAACAACCGAAATGTGGTTCTACAGAAGGATGCTGAGGATACCATGGAATGAACATGTTAGCAACGACGAGGTTTTTGAGAGGATGGAAACGAAAAGTGAACTTATACAAGAAAAGACTGCTGAAGTTTCTTGGGCACTTAATGAGGAAAGAGGGCTTAGAGAATCTTAAACTCACAGCACTAACCGCGGAAAAGAGTGACCGGGGAACGCAACGCTTGACATACTTGGTGGGCTTGAGTGAATGGATAGCGAAGCCGTGTTTGAGAAGAGTAACAAGACAAAGGGTGTTAGGAGCTACAAGCAATAGGGAGATGTGGAGGGCCATGATTGCCTACGTCCTGAAGAGACACAGCACATAGAAGAAAAAGTTATTTATTTAAAACAGATAAAACTACACTATGTCATGTCCCACCATTAACAGGGTAACAAGACGTAAGTATCATGGTTCTGTATTTAATAAGATTAGATCAAACACACCATCTCGTGACCCAATGTTAGTGAGGTAAACAGTTTTTAAGGATTATAGTTTTGTATTTAAAAACAGATTAAACCACACTGTCCCTACCCAACGTTAGCAGGTGAAGTGATTCAAGGATCATAGTTCTGTATTTAAAAAATTAGATCAAACACTGTCACGTGACCCATTGTCAGTTGGGTAAACAGTCTAAAGATTATAGTTTTGTCTTTAAAAATAGATAAAACCACACTGTCACGACCTAACATTAACGGGGTATAGAGACCTAATGCTTATGGTCATATCACGTTGAATACACCGGTTCTCGTTCGATCACCGAAGTCAAGCAACCTGGTTAGTACTTAGATGTGAGACCACTTGGGGATATCAGGTGCTGTAAGCGTTTATTGAAGGATGTGCGTTGTGGTGCAGTGGATATCGGCTCGGAAAGTGAAATCGGGGAGCCGAGTTCGAATTCCATTTGAATTCATTGCATTCACTTACGCGCTAATACCCTTGGGAAAGGTATTAATCCGTCTCTTCCCTCCAGTTATGGGTTAAATAACAGGATAGAATGGGTTATATAGCCTTGGCTGGCAACCAGTCTACCACAGCAGGTATTGGTTACCCGTTGCGGGATAATTAAAATGCCCGAGGTCTATACAGGGTAGAACTTGGGACACTGCCCTTAAACAGATCCCAATCAATCTTTCTCCGTCGCTTGGGAGGAAGCCGGCTCAACCCGACTAGAGTGAATGCCAACAGGTAACACTGACCTAACGATGATAGTTCTGTATTTTAAAAAAGTGAGATCAAACACACTATCTCTCGACCTGATCTTAGTGAAGTAAGCAGCTTTAAGGATTATAGAAAACATTGTATTTAAAGATAGATTAAACCACACTTTGTCACGACCTAATGTTATTGCGGTAAACAGTTTATAAATGATTAGTTTCTTTTTTTAGAGAAAATATATTAGACCTGACCCCGTCGGTTTAACGAGAACAATCTATCCCCTTTATATAAAGTGGTCAGTTCGAATTACCCTGTAGGTTGTCCGGATCGATATACACATGATGAAGGCCGGAGAGCATAACGACTGAATTGTTGTGACAAAAACAACAAAGATGAGGACAAGATATAATGTAAATAAATCAAATTAATCTAAATATAACGATCTAAAGTCAGTGACATAAATCGATGTCAAAGGATTTTTCTTCTTCTATGTGCCCTGTCCCTTCAGGACGTAGGCGATCATGGCTCTCCACGTCTCCCTATCCCTTGTGGCTCTTAGTATGTTTGTTCCTGTTGCTCCTGGCAACCCCCGTTCCGTCATCCACCTGATCAGGCCCTGCAAATATGTTATCCGCTGCCTTCCTCTGTCTCTCCTTCCTTCTATCTGTCCAGTCAGTATGAGGTTCTCCAGGCTCTCCTTCCTCATTGCATATCCCAGGAACTTCAGTTGTCTTCCTGATGCTCAGCATCAATTTCCTTTTTGTTGCCATTCTTTATATTTCTTTAAAAAGATGTGGTAAACAATTTTTAAAAGCTTGCAGTTTCGTTTTTTTAAAAAAAGAAAAACGATCAAACTAAATAGTTTTTAAAGAATTATTTTTCTTTAATAAAAAACAAACAGATTAAACGCTACTATCGCACTATCCAATATATGTGAGATTAACGGGTTCTTGAACGATTACACTTTCTTCAGGAAAAAAAAAGTGATTAAAAAAACACTGTCTCGATCCAGCGTCAATGAGCTAAAGAGATTTTAAAAGATCATATTTTCTTCCTTTAAAAAAATAAAGATTGTACCACACAATTTCTCGACACAACATCAGTGAAATAAATATAGTTTCTTTATAAAAAAATAACAAAACATCCCCACCCCACAAAAAAAGACTCCAAAACCCATCAATTAAACCGCATTGGCGTTATCGAGATAAACACTTTTTAAAGAATTACAGTTTATTTACTAAGTAAATAAAATGATTGAACAATATGTCGGCTCCATACAAGACCAATGATGAAAAAAAGATTATAGTTTATCAAAAACAAATCAAATCAAGCCACTCTTTAACGATGCAATGAGGTAATTTTCTGCACAATCGATCGTCAGTTTGTGTTTCAACATTGTCGCCAATGTTTGACGGAAAATATATGGATGAATGATGGAAAAAATCAAATGCAATTAAACTTGTAAATGAATATGTGGTAATTTATTTTATTATTATGATAATAATTGCATACTGCAATTTGATGACTATAAAATTTCCATCATCAAGCAGAAAATGTGTTTAATTTATGATGTAATATATAGATAAGGAGATTTCAAACAATAGATAAATAAACTTTATTGCTATGAAGTTTCGGTGTTAAAACACCATCATCAGGCAGTAAAATGTTGATTTATTTTGTGATATATAGATAAGTAGATTTTAGAAATAAATAAAAATTGAGAACTATAAATTTTCGGTGTTAAAACACCATCATTTGGCAGTAAAATGTGTTAATTTATTTTGTAATATATAGAAAAGAAATAAACTTGATTGCTATAAAGTTTCGGTGTTAAACACCATCAGGCAGTAAAATATTACTTTTTTTAACATAGATAAGGATAGTGAACAGCCGATGTACGTAGAGCTGGGTTCAACGACCAATCGCTCCAATATCAACAGTTTGCCAATAGATCAGGAAGCTTGGGAGGAGCACCCGGAACAAAAGACCGCACCCACACTGTCATCTGTGTGATCAGGAGATCAGCGGGGAGTGTGGCAGACATGAAATACAACCTGGGACGAGCACAACTGTTTGCGACTTGTTTTGTCCCCGCTATAAAAGAGCCCGTATTTGCTTAGCATGTAAAACTACTGCAGCTAAAATGGAAAAAAAGAAAAGAAAACGCACTTACCTCTCTACCGTAATCCATCCTCGGCCAGACATCATAAAAGAATGAGGCGGGGGACTTTCATTGAATTTTTATACACTAAAAGATACAATGCATTATGGGATCACAGGAAGACGCAAAAGGATTATGGGTACAAGTACAGATATAAAACAAAGGAATTTTTTTTTTTTAACCCCAGGGGACAGATTTGAGAACGACGTTCACAGTGATCTTTGACCGATTGCACAAAAAGTTGCGTTGGATTTATTGTTACCTAAATTTTTGTCAAGTGTGAGTCCGTCATTTTTGTCACCAGGGTTTTATTTGTCTTTGTCGATCGTTTCCGTTATTTGTTGAATTTTTCGAGGAATTTTTTTGTGTTGTCGCTTCGTCTCCCCAGCCGTCTACTTCTACAGTTGGTATGTTAATAGTGGCTCCTTCACCATTTGTGTGGAAGAATGCTCTCGTGAAGAGGGATTCAGGTTATTACCTACAGATGCGTGATAAATACAAAGACTACATCAAAGAAAACGAGCTAATCGTCATCCCGGAAGTGGGAGAAGACATAGCTACTAGGACAATTTCCCTGTTGACATCAGACCCGAAAACATGAAAGTTTGTGGGTGTCAGCAGGGAAAACATGGAGGAGGCCCTGAAGAGCCTGGGTATTAACCCGAAGGTATTAGCTAGGAGATCCCGTGCCATGTGGGATGTACTCCTTGGATCTGATGATGAAGCTAAGAAATTAGCGGGCACATGTCTGCAGACTAAAGGAGTTCGTTTACAAACCGAATATAGCCACTGGAGATTAGCTGCGACCATATGGGAACCTTTTTGACTCAGTTTGGCAAGGTCGAGGAGGTTAACAGAGTAATCAGCAAGGCTGGTGTTTCTACAGAGGACATTAGTGTCTATGTTGTTTTAGACAGGGAAAATTTTCTCCCGGTGCCCGACATGCTCCTGTGTGGCGGAAGAAAGCTATTTGTCGCTGTGGAGGGGCGTAGGCCGCATTGCTGGTTTTGCGGTCCGGCAGGCCACTTCGCCAAAATGTGCCCACTCAAGAAAGCAGGAAAGCAAGACAGAAGGCAAAACAAAGAAATCTTCAGTGACACCGGCAACAATGGAAACACCGGCGGTGTTAACGGAAAAGTCAGCCTCCCCAACAAAGGCCGGATGGCCGGAGGTAGTGAAGAGGGGGGACTTCCTCTCCTTCGAAACAGAACTCCCCAACAAGGAAGGCGGCTTCTCCTTCTAAAAAGAATAAGAAGGATGAACCACAAAAACAACAAAGCCAGGATGCAAAGATGGAGGTGGAGGAAATGCCTCCTCCACGGTCGTCGTCCCTGAAGAGGGGTCATGAGGAGGAGGAGGAGGATAGCGTGACTGAGTGGGAAGACAGATTTTGTAGACTACAGCAGGAGGGAGCGGGGCAGTGTCAGTACTAGGACTCAGTACGCACCCGTCTCACCGGAAAGGACAATTACCGTGGTAGGGAGGAGTCAGTCCGCCTCTCCATTAAGAAAGAAGTCATCTCCTTCCCCCATACCTTCCTCTACACCGGAGGCGCCCTCTTCCCAGTCAGAAGCCTCCTTTTCCCAAACGGAATTACCCTCTTCCGATCCTGAAACACCCTCCGCTAAAGTCAGTCATCCCTCTCCCAATATAGAAAATCCCTCACAAAAGGAGAAACCCCGAGGTCTGCAAAGTAGATAGACAGAACCTGGAAAGGGACCTTAGTTCTCAAAAAAGGCCTTTCTAAGGCCACTTTTCAGACTTACTTCTGTTGACGGAAAGTCAACTGAAGATCCAGAAAACTTTCCTGAGGCTCCCGGGGTGTTAACCCTAATTAGAAGTACCGGGAGCAATTTAAAAGTCTAGGACTTTGTCGAGGGAGCCTTAGAGACGTTCCCTAAAATTAAGATGGCCCAGATGGGCACGAACTATTTGAAAAAATTATCTAATTTTTGTGCCGGGAGGATCCCTGTTATCCTCCATCCTTCTTTATATAGGATTGCAAAACAAACGTTCCCTGCGGACGTCGGCGGCATTGTCCTGGACGGACGAATTACACCCGATATTGGCACTGGTTTTCTGGGACAATCCGTCGGAGTCCCTACTCTCGCAGATTTTCGCTCCGTATGTGACCAGAAGTAATTTTGCTGCTTTCTTTTTCAGGTCTAAATAGATGTCAATTAAGTTAGCCAGTATGAACGTGAAGGGCCTTAGGGATCGGAGTAAGGCTGCCCGCCTGCTTCAGGACCTCTTCTCCTTCGGCGTGGATGTCGCCGCGATCCAAGAGACTCACTTTGTTTGCAAGGCCGATGCCCGTGTACTGTCTAACGACTTTGTCGTCTATTCAGCAAATGGGAACCGACTGGCCAGAGGAGTTTCTTTGCTGGTTAAGCGTACCCTGGACGCGAAGGTTAATCTTGTCCATGTCGGTGCCGAGGGCCGGCTGATCGTGGCCGATATTGCAGTGAAAAGCAATGCGTTTGGACTGGTTGCGGTTTATGCGCCCAACGACCGGGAGAAGCGCGTCTCTTTTTTTTTTTTTTTTTTTTTTCGGCGGTTGGGGCCCTTCCTGGTGGATTCAACGCGACTCGTCTTAGTGGGGGAATGCCATCCTGGACCCCAAGTGGGATAGAGGGCGGGGAGCTAGCGGGAAGGCACGTGATCGTAGCTTGGTCGATCTCATCAAGGACTTCGGTCTAGTTGATAGATACCGGGTCGATCACAAGGGTGGATGAATGTGGACGTGGACTAATAGTTGGCCTTCTAACAAGGTGGCTAGCTACCTTGATAGAATGTTAGTTCGTGAAGCCAACATAGATCTTTTAGATTGTACCACGTTCCACTGGTTAGTTTACTCGGACCACAAACTTGTTTGTGCCCGGGTAAATTTAGACAATAGGCCTAGAATGTCCTTACTGGACAGGCGGGACTTCCGGTGCCAGCTAATTAACTTAGTGCAGCGGGCGTTAACTGGGGAGTCATTGGGAATAAGTGGTGGGAGAACCTTAAGAATAGTATTAGGTCTTTCACCACCAAGTTCAGCAAACAGCTGAAATTAGATAAGGCTGACAAGGTGAAGACACTTAGAGTTAATTACTCCCGGGCGGTGGCTGGTGGGGATCCCTTAGAGATAGTCTTAGCTAAGGAGGCCGTGGAGCGGTCGAATAGCGATCGTTACATGGGCCAGGTAGTGTGACATAAGTTAAGCAAGATGTCTTCCGAAGCTGTGAACATGGGGCGCAGAACTGCGCAAGGAAGAGATTCGCCGAGGAGGCGACCGGTACATTCGAGAGGTTCGCAACCCGGAGGGACACACTCTTCGGTCGACTGACGACATGTGCGAGGCGTTTCGGCGGCATTTCGAGATCCTTTTTACCAAGGAGCCTGGTCTCCGTGATGAGGAGTTTCGTAGCTATTTGGCTGACTTCCCCCAGCTTTTGCCGGCTAATGCAGCTAGCTGCGAGGGAGAGATTACGGAGGGTGAAGTCTACACGGCTTTGAAGAAGGTCGGCAGAGGCAAATCACCGGGTCTCGATGGTTTGCCCTATGAATTGTACTTGAGGCTGTCGCACATCTTTGTCCCGATTTTGACTGTCGTGTTCAACAACTGGTTCCGGCAGGGGTCCATCCCAACCGGTTCACCAGAGGTGTGATCACGCTGTTGAGAAAAGGCAAGGATGTGGGGAGAGAGTTAGAGGGTTACCGGCCCATAACTCTGCTAAACACAGTTAATGATTTTGGCCAAGATCTTGCAAAATCGTTTGCAATTAGTTTCCGAGTCTCTTTTGGGACCTGAGCAGACTTGTGCTGTAAAGGGCCGAACAATTCAGAGCAACCTGCATTTGATACGCACGATCATAGAGGGGATAAAAGACGACGAACAAGCCGCGCTGATAAATTTAGATCAGTCCATAGGGTTGACCATCGTTACCTGGCGGCTGTCCTGCAGGCAGCTGGATTCAAAACCAACTTCCGCCGCTGGATTAGCCTCTTGTATCAATCCCCCACGACTGTGGCACAGGTGAACGGACAGTTGTCGGGCGTTCTGGCGCTGTCTAGGTCGGTCCGACAGGGTTGTCCACTGTCGCCCCTACTTTATGCTTTGTCGTTGGAGCCCCTCCTTCGCCAGTTAAGAGACAGGGCGTGCAATCCAGCCCTACGTCGAATCGCTATCCCTGGTGGTGCTCGAGCTAGGGTT
Organism: Ascarosepion bandense; assembly: GCA_037127315.1. NCBI lineage: Eukaryota > Metazoa > Mollusca > Cephalopoda > Sepiida > Sepiidae > Ascarosepion > Ascarosepion bandense. The sequence goes on from JBBBDQ010001727.1 coordinate 814,693, forward strand.
TCCGCGTACACCGATGACGTCACTACTTTCGTGTCCTCTCGGAGTGACATCGAGGTGGTACAGAAGGCGCTTGAACGGTACGAACAGGTGGCAGGGGCCAAGATTAACCGCAACAAATCGTCCGGTTTGCGGTTAGGTGCCTGGAAGTGTGTTATTCTCCCGGGCCCTTCGACTGGACGGACGGCCCGGTCTTCATTCTTGGAGTGTGGTTCGGGCCCGACCTACAATTGGAGAAAAATTGGTCTGAAGTACTGGCAAAGGTAGACGCGTCGCCAAGACTTGGCGTCGAAGGAGGTTGTCCTTAAAGGGTTTGGCTGAGGCGTGTGCTACATACGTCTTTCTCACTATCCTTTACCGGTTGTCAGTACTTCCACTTTGTAAACGTCGTAGGAAGGCGATCGAGCGTTTGCTATTCTCCATTCTGTGGAGAGGACGCAAACACTACGTCGACAAACGTGTCTGTTACCAACGTCCATGTCATGGGGGTCTTGGAATGCCATACCTGATGGGCCATAAGGTTGCGTCAAGGTTGGTTTTTCTCAGGCGAGTGATTTTGGAAGACTCATTGCTGAGGGGGATAGTGTGGGACATGTTCCGTAGCCTAACTATCACTTCTCCCATCTCGAGGCGGTGCCGTAAGCCTCGAGGGTGATCGAGTTTTCTCCTCGAATGACTGGCGGCCCTGCGGGCCATTCCACTGTCCAGTAACCTTTCACGGTCTAGGAGAGTCTTCTATCGTGGGTTAGTTGAGGGCGTCGCGAAGGATTCATTACGTGATGTGCTGCGCTTGTCCGAGGATGAGTTTCACTCGTTCTGGTCTTGGGCGCCCGGTAGTGACTATCTCAGCAACGATTGGCTCGAAATAGGTTGCCTCTCAATGACAAGGCCTTCATATGGGGCCTGGCGGATTTGCCAGATTGTGAACGCTGCGACCTTGGCTTGGAAGATACGGCTTCGCATGCTTTCTACCATTGTTCGCGGGTTCGCCCTCTATGGGACCGGGTCGGCGAGTTGACTGCTCGTATCGCGCCGCGAGAGCTTGTGCTCATTGATCGTGCATTTGCCTGCAACAATGTGTCGCCCCCGTTTTCTGGGATGAAGCCTATGGTGTTTCTGTCGCTGCTAGCCACGGCTCGAATTGTGATTTGGACGACGCAAACGGAGGAAGTCTTGCAAGGTCAGCGTCTTTCACATCAGGCTCTAATCCGCTATTTTGAGCTGATGCTCAAAATAAGGATTAGAACTGATTGGAAACGTTTGACTTCGACAGACTTCAGCAAAAGGTGGGTAAATGTGGCGAGCCTGGTTCCCGTGAACGGGGCTAGTCTTGATTTTCTTTAGATCTGCTGGTTACATCGGGGTGGATTCCTTTGGAACCCTCCCCTTAAGGTAGCTCTCTTCTGTGTACCTAGTTAATGTGAATGAATGTGTTCCTAGCCTGTACCCGGCTTTCTCTTTTGTTATGATCCAAGTCGAGATTCCCAACCTCCCCAGTTTGTTTTGGCCTCCTTTTATCTCGGCTGGTTCAGCCTTTTATTGTCCCATTCCATTAGTTTTTTACCCACCTCCCCACTCCCTTAGTGAGTGAAGTTCTTGATTTCGCCGTTTGATTGGCGGAATACAGCGGCCACTCTTTTTTTCTGGGATGGACGGGTCTTACAAACATTGTTTATCATTTTAGTTCAAAAATTTGTTGTATTTTCAGTTTGTTTTTTGGGTTCATCCCCCTCCCATCATTTCATTCTTCATTAAATCTTTTAATTATTATATTGTATTTAAACACATTTTTATTGTCATGGGTTTGCTCCCGCTTTTAGGTGCGCCTCGTAAATATGTGGTATTCTGGTGTAAGAAGGATTGGGAGGTGATGTATGGGTTCTTTTGGTGACTGAGCAAATTGTAGCGAGTGAATGGGTCGTGATAGTGTTTAGCTCGGTATAGGATAGTTAAGCGAGAACCAACCTCTCCCCCTCCCCTTTTCGGCCTTGTGCCACAATTTGTATTTTTTTAATACGAATAAATAGTGAGAACAGCGTTCACAGTTGGCGACTGAAACGTCTGTTAGTGACATTTCCAGAAAGAAATTGAGAAGGAACGACTGGATCGGATACCGGCTGGGAGAGCCACAATTCACTCGCTTGATGCTGTGTTAAGTTTAATTTGCCACATAAGGATATTTTAAAAATAATTAAAACTGAAGAAATAAAAACAAGGTCATCCAATGAGATGAATTAAGTGGAGTGGGGGGTGATAAGATTTCAGAGAACGGTGTATGTGTTATCGTCAAAATCTTTGTTATTATTAAGAGGAAAAATCTCAAGATTTTTTTATTATTAAATAATACTTTTCTTCCTTTATAGAACGTTCGAAACTTTGTTAAAAATATTTTTCCCTTTTTCTTTTTAAATTCCAACCTGTTGCTCAAAAAATTGTATAAAAATTGTAACTTTTTTACATGGTGAAAAACATTGATTTGAAAATTGCAAAAATCAAATAACTGACGAATTTTAATGAAAATTTCAGGACATACACGAATCAATGGAAATAATTATAAATAATTTTTTTTTAGAAAATATTGATAAAATATTTTTTTCCATCTGTTAACCGTTACTTATTTAATTTTATGGAATTTCGAGAAATTAAATGTTGTGTCGGATGTACGTTGTGGTGCAGTGGATATCGACTCGCAGCGATAAATCGGGAAGCCAAGTTCGAATTCCAGTTGAATTCTTTGCATTCACTTACGCGCAAATACCCTTGGTAAAGCAATTAACCTGTCTCTTCCCCACAGTTATGGCTTAAATAATAGGACAGATTGGGCTCTATAACCTTGGCTGGCAACCAGTCTACCGCAGAAAGCAATGGCAACCTACTTCGGGATAATCGTCTGCCCAGTGAGTCATGTCTCTTTCGAGACATGATCACCCAAAGCGTGTATCACGTATGGCACTTAAATGAAATGTTTTGTCACTTCATGTTTATACGAGGGTCATTCAATAAATAAGGTGAATATTTCGGTATAAGGACTTCTACGAGGGTCATTCAATAAATAAGGTGAATATTTCGGTATAAGGACTTCTACGAGGGTCATTCAATAAATAAGGTGAATATTTCGGTATAAGGACTTCTACGAGGGTCATTCAATAAATGAGGTGAATTTTTCGGTATAAGGACTTCTAATACAGATAGAAACTTATTTTTTTATTTTTATTTTTTCCTTTACTTCTTTTTCAATGGGATTTTATTTTTTTTGCAGATTGAAAAAACTTTAATAATTTTGGAAATTAACAAAGATGGCCGACCAAGAAGCATGCTCCAGGATTGAACAGAGGATAGTTATCAAGGGTGCAAACCAGTTGAAATTCATAGGAGAATGTCAAGTGTGCATGGTGCCACATGTTTCAGCCAAAACATGTCTACAAGTGGGCTAAATTGTTTAAAGAAGAACGGAGCAGTGTTGAGGATGAAGACAGGTAATCGAATCAGTCAATGAGCTCATTCAGTCTGACAGAAGGGTGACAGTGGGTGACATTACAAGGACTTTGAGCCTATCTGTTGAGACAGCACACAGAATTGTCCATGATGACCTTGCCTACTCGAAGGACAGCTGCCGTTTGGTGCCAAAGATGCAAACGGTGCAGACCGTCAACGAGCTGGGCTGGGAACTGCTCCCTCATCCCTCTTACAGCCCAGACCTTGCCCCGTCAGACTTTGGTAAATTTTGGTTTTAGGTCCCGAAGGCTTTTATCCCTTCAGATTTCTCTAAAATAGCTTTATTTCCGTGCAAATTTATATGCTGAACTCCAATCAACAATTAGATATTTTAGAAACCTACCCTTTTTTATGTTAACGACCAGAAAAAATTGAACTTCTTCTCGCTCTTTTTGTCACCCACAACCATCTCAATCAGAAGACATTCGCTACTAAATCACTAAGAAGCTAATTTCGGCCTATTTACTTCCTTTAATGAAAAGTCTATGAAGAAATTACTACGCGTTTTATTTTTTTTTCGGTACTCAATTTCAGGAGAAAGTTGCGTGTATTTGCGTGTTTTTTTTTTCTTTTTTATTGATAATTAATTTAAGTTGCGTGTACTTAATTTGAGAGGAAAGTTAACTTTCAAATGTATGAAAATAAGTGATAAGTGTAGTTTTTTAATCTTCAAATACACTGCGTGTATTTGCGTGTTTTTTTTCTTTCTTTTTTTAATTTCAGAAGAATGTTAACTTTCAAATATATAAAAATAAGTTATAAGTGTATTTTTACTTAACCGTGAAAATATATTTGCGTGTTTTTTTTTCCTTTTTTTGTTGGTAATTAATTTAAGAAAGTTGCGTGTACTTAATTTGAGAAAAAAGTTAACTTTCAAGTATATGAAAATAAGTGATAATTGTAGTTTTACTTAATTTTTCCCGACTAAAGTTAACTTTCAAATATATGAAAAAATAGAATTAAAAAAAAAAGTTAACCTTAAGATTAAGTAAAACTACACTTATCACTTACTTTCATATATTTGAAAGTTAACTATCTTCTCAAATTAAGTACCAAAAGAAAAAAAAAACGCAAATACATGCAACTTTCTGAAAACTACTGCATTTTTAAAAAATTGTCAATGTCATTTTTTCCATTTTTTAACTTTTAACTTCCTTTACAAATGATGTAATTATAGTTTTATTTTCTACTAGCAGTATAGCCCGGTGTTGCTCGGGTGTAATGAAAGCTTTAAAACTAATCCATGGTCCTGGGGCTCAGACTCTTTGGACATTGGCATGAAAGACTAAATAGCAATTGTTGTTTCCAGTTAAAGCGAAACCGTAGACTGAAAGAAAAATGAATGGATGTAAGTCAAATGTTGATTTCCTGGTATCGATATCAAATAAGTGTTTTTCGTCGTAAACTGAATTTTGAAGACTAAATAAGTCCACTGAGTAAATGGTATCATGGCTGAGACTAAGAACTACAATTTTACCTACTTAGAGTCAAACCCGAAGCAAAAACTAAAATAAAAGGGCTGAAAAAAATACAGACATACAAGCAGATAAACAGAAACACACACAAACATCTTGCCTTTTATATATATATATATATATATATATATATATATATATTATCGATTTTCTGCACTATTGTAAGAACTGCAACCTTGAAACTTCTGAATATCGTTTCTTATGTCTTTGTCTATGAGTGTATCAAATTTGATTAAAATCGGACCACTAGTTCTATAACCCGATTTTTTCGATTATCGATTTTCGATATTTATCGGAGGTACCTCGACACAAAACCTAGCAGACGCTTATAGTATAACTGTAACTTTTCAAGAAACTCGGTTCAGCCGTTTCGGTGTCTATAGGTAACGGACACATACACACACAAAGTTCCATTTATAAATAAGTTTAGATTTTGATGCTAAGTATAAAAAATGCTTTACTGTAATACTTATTTTGTTCTTTTTGTTATTTATAAATTATAAGTATTTTCATATTTTGATATATTTGAAAGTTAAATACAACTACACTTAGCACTTATTTTCATATATTAGAAAGTTAACTTTCTTGTGAAATTAAGTAAACGCAACTTTCTTCTGAAATTAAGTACAAAAAATAGCGTAGTAATTTACAGTAAAGAAGTAAAAAGGCCGAAATTAGCTTCCTACGCCTAAAGTGATTCTGCAGCTAATGTCTTCTGATTGAGATGGTTGTAGGTGACAAAAAGAAGCTCGATTTTTTCTGGTCGTTAACATAAAAAATGTAGGTTTCTAAAATAACTAATTGTTGATTGGAGTTCAGTATATACATTTGCACAGAAATAAGGGTATTTTGGAAAAAATTGAAGGGATAAAAGCCTTCGGGGCCTAAAACCAAAATTTACTTAGACTTTCACTTGTTTGGTCCCTTGAAAGCGTTCACGAGAGACACACAGTTTGAAAGTGTCGATGAAGTCAAAAGTGCAGTGATCGATTGGCTGAGACATCAGTCCAAAGATTTTTACGCTGAGGGAATACGGAAAAGTGTGTGACACTGCTGGGAGACTACGTTGAAAAAAAAAGTAAGCTTCTATCTGTATTAGAAGTCTTTATACCGAAAAAATCACCTTATTTATTGAATGACCCTCTTATTAGTTAAAAGCAGAACTCTTTGGAAAATGTAAAGTAACATTTTTTCTGGAAATACTATTTAGCTGAATTGTGGGGATCCAGAAGCAACCGGAAAGAGTGGCGCACACGAAGAGGCCCTGGGGAGTCGTTAGCCATTCTTTGCTTTCAGCCAAAAATTCTAGACTTTATATAGTCTTAAAACTCCCACGCATTTTTGCTTTTTTGGGTTGTGACTTTGTTGACGTCGTCTACGGCCGGATATATCTGTCAACTCCCCTTGTCCTTGGTTGACTGTTATCTATGGCCGGATGTATTTGTCACTCATATCTCCACCGACTATCGCCTTTCAAACCGGTTATCGTTTTGTGTTTTTCTTTTTTGTTGCACTTGTTGACATCATCCACGGCCACATATCTCTGAAAACCACCCTTGTTCTTTGACCTTACCAAGGCATATGTACCTGTCAATTACACACACACACACACACACACACACACACACACACACACACACACACACACACATATATATATATATATATATATATATGACGTCCTTGGGGAAAAGTGTTCAGTTTCCCAGTTGATGACTGCCCCACTGAGATTACTTCCTGGGTGAAGGCTGGCATTGATGCCTTCATACCGATCAGTAAGTTTCGTCTCAAGCCTTATTCCTTCCTTTGGTTCTCTCCTGCCTGTTCGGCCGCCATTGCCCACAGGAACCTCTACTTCCGACTATTTGGGAGACATGCATCTGACCACAATAGGCGCCTATTTGCCTCTGATCGTAATGAGTGTAAGAGGATTCTGAAGGACGCTAAGCGGTTGTTTGCTGAGAGAAAGAGGCAGCGCATAGATGACCGCAAATTCAGCCCCAGGACTATTGGCGGCTGTGCAAACGTGTGCTGAACAACGGCAAATCCTTCACCTTTCCCTTAATGAATTTGAGGTCCTCACGGCATCAGTGGACAAGGCCGAGTATTTTGCAGATTCTCATCCAATTTCACATTTGACTCGTCTGGAGTACCCACACCAGTCTTCCCTCTTAGAACTGTGGCTCAACTAAAAGATGTTTACATTACCCAGTCTCTGGTATCTATGGTAATATCAAAACTTGACCCCCATAAGACGATCGGAGGTGATGGAATCTCGGTCATTTTCCTTAAGAAATGTGCCCCTGTCTTCTCTAAATTCTATAATTACTACATTTTTGCTTCCTGTTTTCCTGCATGCTGGAAGTCCTCTTCCTGAAGAACTCGTGGAACCCTTTGGACCTATCTAACTATAGTCCTATCAGCCTTCTACCAATTTTCGGAAAAGAGTTCGAGGCTATTCTCAATGCTGAAATCGTGCAGCATCTTACTGCCTATAAGCTATTTTTAGACAGCCAGTACCGCTTCCTCTTCGCCAGGTCCACAGCCGATATGCTAACGACCATCACGGAGTATATATACAAAGCCCTTGATAAGTCCGGCGAGGCTCGTGCTGTTGCCTTTGACATCTCCGTCTTTTGATAGTTTAGCACGCTGGCCGTCTACTCAAACAACGGGTATATGGTATCACTTGATGATTGCTTGATCTGATTCAATCATTCCTATCTAATCGCATAATGAAGATCTTGAATGGGCATGTCTCCACACCCTACTGCACAAACGCTGGAGTCCTAGGCCCAGCACTCATTCCTGATTTTCATAAATGATCTTCCAGACGTGATCAAGTCCCAAGTAGGCATCTACGCAGATGACACAATTTACTCCCTCATCAGTAAGAAATCCGGAGAGGCGGACAAATATAACCGCGCTACTGATCTTGAGAAGGATCTACACTCAGAAGGGAACTGGGGTAAGAAGTGGCTTGTAAATTTCAATGCTTCAAAAACGAAACTGCTATCAGTCAACTTTCACAGGCAACCTCTCCTGTCCCCCTTTTAAGCATGGACCAAGCGAGTCTCCCTGAAAGTGATATACTGCGCCTCCTCGGCCTTACATTAAGTCAATAGCTACATCCACTGCTAGGAAGTTTGGGTCACTGTGTCGAGCCAGGAAGTTTGGGTCACTGTGGCGGGATAGGGAGTTTTTTTACGCCTGAATTCATCTTGCACATACACAAATCAACCATCCGTCCGTGCATAGAATACTGCTATCATATCTGGTCAGGCCCCACCTGCTGTTCATCTCAATGTTCTCGACAGGCACCAAAGGAGAATCTGTAACTTGATAGGTGCTGACTTGGCAGCTTGACTCGTAACTTTCTAACCGGCGGGATGTGGCTTCCCTCTGTCTCTTCTATAAATATTTCCATGGCTTCTGCTTCAACAAACTTAAGTCACTGGTGCCTCTGCCACAAGAATTTACTCGTGCAACCAGACTGGCAACAAGGTGCCACCCACTTACAGTTAGATCAAGCAAATGCAGACGACAATTCTACTCCACCAGTTTCTTTTCTCGCACCTACCGCTCGTGGAACTCCCTTTCGTATCTCTTATTCACTTGACTCCGGTCCTTTCTTCATCACCCTATATATATATATATATATCATGTTCTTTTTCTTTCTCTGTACCTTCGCAACTGTCTTCACACATGTGTTTCTATCCTTCTCTTGCCCTTCCTCTGATATCCACTGTAACTGATCCGTTTTTCTCTTCACTCTCCTCTTGTCTAAACTTTTGCTCTTATGTAGCCCCCTGCGCATCAGTGGCAGTACCGCCTTGCTTGGGGTGAAAGGATTAAAAACAATTTCTGGCGTATTCTCTCAATCGATTCGAAAGATTTTTGCGTACATTAAAGTTTCATGTCATGATCGATAAGTGACCCAATTTCGGTTGGAATCGGACCAAGGGTTTCGGAGGAGGAGAGTTCGCTAGAATGGAGATAAACACACAGACAGACAGACATATTCATATATATATATATATATATATATATATATATATATATATTAGGACTAATACTGGATAAAAAGCTCGCCTTTATTCCACACATCAAACACTTAAAAAACAAATGTAACAAAGCTATCCAGCTGATGCGAGTTATTGCCCACACAGATTGGGGAGCTGATAGACATACCTTACTGCAGTTATATAGATCATTAGTGCGATCGAAATTGGACTATGGCTGCTACATATATGGCGCCGCCAGAATGTTATATACAAAGTCATTAGACACTGTTCATCATCAGGGGCTTAGACTGGCCTTGGGAGCCTTTCGAACTTCTCCCATTGATAGTCTATATGCAGAAGCCAATGAACCGCCATTATCAATTCGCCGCAACAAACTAGCTTTACAATATTTGACCAAAATCCTCTCTTGCCCATCCAACCCTGCCTACGACTGTATCGTAAACCCATTATATCACCCTCTATATGATAAGAAAAAGAAAATTAAAATATTTGGCCTAAGGATGAAAGAAATCATCAGAGAATCCAATATAAACCTGGAACGAATCCACGAATCATTCATTTCAGAAAGCCCTCCATGGGAAATAATCCAACCAACAGTATTGCTAAATCTCACCAAATTCACTAAATCAAAGACCAACCCTCCTGATTTCTACGAAGAACTGAACAAGATTGTCGATAGTTTCTCGTCCTATAAACATGTATACACAGATGGATCGCAAGAAGGTGAGAAATGTGGATGCTGTGCCCTACTAGATAACGTCACAAAAAAAAGACGTCTACCCGATGGAGCATCAAATTTTAGTGGTGAAGCCACAGCTGTTGAGCTGGCACTTGATCTAATCACTGACAATGTAAGTGACAGCTTCGTTATATTCTCTGATTCACTCTCTGTACTATTGTCCATCCACAACAAGAATCTCAATAACCCGATTATCGTTAAACTTTTAAATCGATTAAACGTGATGAACAAAACCAAGAATATTGTCTTTTGTTGGATCCCCAGCCACATTGGCATTCGTGGTAACACGAAAGCGGACATGGCTGCAAAGGAGTCTCTGAGAGAGGATATCTTCAATATGAAGCTCCCATTCACAGATCAAAGGCCTGCAATAAAAAGATATATTCAACTCAAATGGCAAAAACGTTGGTCGACCTGTCAGAACAACAAACTCTTCCAAATTAAACCAAATTTGGGAGAGTGGAGAGGTGCATTAAGGAAATCCAGAAAGGAAGAGGTAATACTGTCTCGAATTAGGATAGGACACACCTTTTTTACCCACTCCTGGCTGTTAAGATGAGTAGATCTGCCCAAATGCTCTAAATGCCAGATGAATAATAGCATAAGACATATACTAATTGATTGTACAGACCTGGCAAAAATTCGTCAACAGTTTTATAAAGTACAGAACTTAAGATCTTTATTTGAAAACATCAACATTGACAAAATACTAGCCTTCTTTTGGAAAATTGACCTATTTAATAAAATTTAACTTTATTATATAGCTTTAACATAGACATATAAACTATAACATTTCCTCCTAGCTATGGGTAAAATAGTTTCTTTTTTTTTTTCATTTGGAGTAGATAGATCTATCTATCACCCGGTTCACACTCCACCCACGTCTATTGAACAGGTTAAGAGGCTCATCCCTTGTTCCCTGTTTAGGATGTGGTTTCCGGCTTTCTCTTTTCCAATCTTTTCACTCTTACGTAGCCCCCTGCACATCAGTGGCTTTACCGCTTTGCTCGGGGTGATATGATTAAAAAAAAAAAAATATATATATATATATATATATATATAAATTAAGAAAAGGAACAAATAGGAAACGTTTATCAATCTAACATCTTTCATTTTTATTAATGGTTCGACAGAGATTTGACGGCTTACTTTTCTTATTTCATTCTCTGATGAAAATTTAACAAAAATGAAATATTAGATTAATAAACGTTTCCTATTTGTTCTTTATTTCATCACACACACACACACACACACACACACACACATATATATATATATATATATATATATAGTAGCAGTATACCCCGGCGTTCCTTGGGTGTAATGAAAGCTTTAAACTAATCCATGGTCCTGGAGCTCAGACTTTTTGGATGCTGGCATGAAAGACTAAAAAGCAACAGTTGTTTCCATTTAAAGTGAAACCGTAGACTGAAAGAAAAATGAATGAATGTAAGTCAAATTTTGATTTCCTGGTATCGATATCAAATAAGTTTTTTTCGTCGTCAACTGAATTTTGAAGGCTAAATAAGTCCTCTGAGTAAAAGGTATCATGGCTGAGACTAAGAACTACAATTATACCTACTTAGAGCCAAACCTGAAGCAAAATCTAAAATAAAAGGGCTGAAAAAATACAGACATACAGGTAGAAAAACAGACACACACACAAACATCTTGCCTTATATATATATATATATATATATATATATATATATATATCACCGATTTTCTGTACTATTGTAAGAACTGCAACCTTGAAACTTCTGAAAATCGTTTCTTATGTTTTTGTATATGAGTATCAAATTTGATTAAAATCAGACCACTCCTTCTATAACCCGATTTTTTGGATTATCGGTCTTCGATATTTATCGGAGGTATCTCGACACAAAACCAAGCTAAGAACACTCGCAGACGCTTATAATACAACTGTATATATATTATATATATATATTTCGGAGTTCCGTTTATAAATAAGTTTATATATATATATATATAAGTATAAAGAATTTCTATCTTTAACTGAGCAGATTCATGCTGACTTCGAAGTTTCGTGAGGACACCGTTATGCTATTCTCACTTGTCAGGGATGCTTGCAAATTAATATTTAAAGAGTACGGTGACTGTATTGCGTCATTCATCAAGTGTGCTGCGTCAGTCCTCCAGGTGGGATGACTTGCATTGAAAATCAGTTTTCTCAGTCTTGGCTTTCAATAATTAATAAGATAACTTAATACAGTATTAGACGAAATCAGAATAGTGAGTAGAAATATTGTTACTCTAGCCTTTATAGACACACGCGAATTCGTTAAAGTCGCCCATTCAAGTTTTTCCAAGTCTCAGCATTACTTATATTCATTGATTATTCTGTAACATTCTCCAAAATTATTCGCTTTTGCAAAAACTTGGGTATTCCTAGAACTAAGGAATCGCGTGAAATGGACGAATTTATTGGATGTGTTGTCTTGCTATTTATATGTGGTTCTTTAAATAACATCAGTTAAAAGAAAGTAGCGAGTCTTTAAGGAGGGAATTTCTCTACACGCAAATTTCATCTTCTTATCTTAGCCGTTTACTAATGGATCGCTTATTCCAGAGATTTAATTTACCATTCTTTACACCACACTGTGCCATACGCGGTCAAACTAATCGTCTGCTTTCTCCACTTGTCTCGGAATTATCATAGAGGCTTAAATGAAGGATGATTGATTCTTGTGTCTCGAGCAGAACAAAAAGCAGACGATAACGAAATGGAGGTTTAGTTAAAAAAAGAGAATCAAGTGTTAGTCAATCAACGTGTAAAATAACAACCCTTCTTTTTCTGTGTGTTGTGTCCTTTCAGGACGCTGGCGATTATGGCTCTCCACTATTTCCTGTATTTTTTAGCGCTTAATAAATTTTGTCTTTTTATTTTTATTTTTTTTTGTTAACTCATTGAAATCCGGGTGTGCGTTGTGGTGCAGTGGATATCGCCTCGGAACGACAAATCGGGAAGCCGAGTTCGAATTCCAATTGAATTACGCACAAATACCCTTTGGAAAGGTATTAATCCCTTCCAGCTATGAGTCAAATAATAAGACAGTTCTATAGCCTTGGCTGGCAACCAGTCTACCGCAAAAAGCAATGGCAACCTACTCCGGGATAATCTGCCCAAACAGTCATGTCTCTTTCGAAACATGATCGCCCAAAGCGGGTATCACTTATGGCATTTAACTGACTGACTAAATATAATAATATGAATCATGATTAGGGCTTCTACTGGTCATAAAGAGAGGGGTCGTTTTTCTATTGTTATGAAGTAATAAACTGATCCCCCACTAATTAATACTTAATAATATAATACATCTCTTCCCTCCCAAGCTATGAGTCAAATAATAGAAGAGATTGGGTTTGATAGCTTTGGGTGGTAACCAGTCTACTGCAGAAAGCAATGGCAACCTACTGCGGGATAATCTTCTGCCCAGTCAGTCATTTCTCTTTCGAGACATGATCACCCAAAACGTGTATCACGTATAGCACTTTACTGACTTTCAGATCCTGTTCCCCCATCTATTTGCTTAAGTATTATTTTTCTCTGTCCCTCTTGCTATCAATCCGCCTTGTGAGTATCAAATTTTCCTATCCCACTTTCCTCCTTATGTGCTCTGGAAATCTAAACTGTCTCTTTCTGATGTTAAGTATAAGTGTCCATTTTGTTTCAGTTGTCTATAAAAATTTCGTTATTGCCTAGATGTTCAGTCCATAGTATTTTTAGCACCCCCCTTTAGAACAACATTGCTTTCTGCGGTAGACTGGTTGCCGACCAAGGCTATAGAACCCAATCTGGCCTGTTATTTGACTCATAGCTAGAGAGAGAAAAGATGTATTATATTATTAACTAGTAATTCGTAGGGGATCAGTTTATTACTTCATAACAATATACAATTGATCCCCCACTTTATGCCCACTAGAAGCCTTAATCATGCTTTCAACTATTATATTCAATCAGTCAGTTAAGTGCCCGACACGATACTCGCTTTGGCGATCATTTCTCGAAAGAGACATGACTGACTGGGCAGAAGATTATCCCGCAGTAGGTTGCCATTGCTTTCTGCGGTAGACTGGTTGCCAGCCAAGACTATAGAACCCAATCTGTCCTGTTATTTAACCCATAACTGGAAGGAAGAGACGGATTAATACCTTTCCAAAGGGTATTTGTGCATAAGTGAATGCAGGTAAATTAAATGGAATTCGAATTCGGTTACCCGATCTCTAGCTCCGAGTCGATATCCACTGCACCACAACGCACATCCAATAATAGAGAAGGAAAACTCTGAATTCAAAACCAGTCTGAAGAGAAATGGGCTACATCAGGCTCTCTTACCCTAGACACACTTCAGCTGCTATGGCTTCAATACATGTGGTAACCCTGCGACTCTTATGGGGTACCACGATTTTCACGTGGCGTGTGTCAATCAGTAGTAAATATTTTTTGAATTATCAGTAATAATTATTTATTTCTGAGATGAGTAATTTGCAGTCATCTTGGAATTATTTCGAACTGCTGTTCTTATCTTGGTTGATATAGGTGTTATAATAGACACAACGTTTCGACCAAGTATTCTCTGGTCATCATCAGGTGTTCATAGATTGGCTGATGTGGATTATTTTGTTGATTATTGCGAAATATCCTGTGAAATCAATTATTGTTCTTTTATGTTGGATTTGGTTCGTCACTACCAGTAACAAGGATCTATGGACATCTGATGATGACCAGAGGGTACTTGGTCAAAACTTTGTGTCTGTTATAACACCTATATCAACCAAAATGAGAACAACAGTTCGAAATAATTTTAAGATTATTGTTAATAATAATATAATAGAATTTAGCAATAGAATGTTGAAAAGATTTTAGAAGTATTTACATTGTTTGGATGTGGGATGTGGTACAGTGAACATTGGCTAGGAAGGAGAAATGGGAGAGTCAAGTTCGAATTCCAGTTGAATTCGTAGCATTCACTTACGCACAAATACCTCTAAATTAAAGGCATTAATATACCGTTTCTCACTCTAGCTATGAATTAAATAACAGGAGAGAATGGGTTCTATAGCCTTGGTTGGCAACTAATCTACCGCAGAAGATAAAGGTAACCTACTTTTGCTCCCTCAGTCCCGTCTCGAGAGAGACATGATCGCCCAAGCGTGTATCACGTATGTCATTTAATTGACATTGTTTGAACTGCTGTTCTAATCTTTGTTGTCATATTTACGACGTTTCGGCTGTTGTACACTCCAGCTTTCTTCAGGTGATATACGTTGGAATTTCGAACTGAATCCTTTATGTAGTCCATTGTTTCTTTCATTTTAATAATTCAATTCTCGACGTGTGGCCAGGTATTAAACTTATAACTCGATCTTTGTAATTGGCATTAATTTAAAAGTGAACGCGTAATTACCACGTAGTTCTATATCTTTTATAAAATCAAGCATTTTCCTGCCTCACGCTCGTCCTCCTCTTTGCTCCAAGATGTAGAACCACTGGAGCACGTTATTTTCTCCGGTCCACTGACAACTGAACACTTTTGTCACTTTCCAACGCATTGCGCTCGATCGTGTCTTTCAAAAACCTTCGCGAAGCTTTCTCTTTGGTTGTTCCAAATCAGCGCAAGGCTGACTTGAACACGACCATTTTAACGATGCTTATACTTACTTTAACTTCTGGGCTATAAAGAAAACAAACACACGAAGAACTTTGCTTTACCACTTCAACAGCACCGCCTAATGGCGTTTGGCGAAACCAGTTGGAGTAATTATATTTACGGTTGCTTTATGCTTAGCATCATGGTAAAATAAATTTCTTTTTCTTTTTTATTTATTACTAGCATCATAGCCCGGCGTTGCCTGTGCAACTCAGAACATTTTAGTAGTAGGATTCGGTTATATAAAAAAATAATTATATTAAAAATTGTTGTCTAAAAATTGTTAAAAAATTCTATTAAAAAAATCTGTTTTCTTTTGTTTTGCGTAAACGTGATTTGATGTTTTGTCTGACATTGTAAACAACATTGCGTTTGTTTTTGTTTCAGAATTATGGGGGAAAATATTTACATTTTTTGTTGACTAAATGAATTTAACATAAAAATAAAATTTATTTATTTTGTTTTACTGAAATTAGAAATATAAAAAATTTCAGAAATTTTCGAAGAACATTTAAAAATGTAGAAATATAAAAACTATTTTAAAAATGTAGAAATATATAAAAACTATTACGCTCTCAGTTTAGAAATTTTTAAAAAAATATTTCTTTTCTTTCAAAATTACGGGGAAAAATATTCACATTTTTTTGTTGACCAAATGAATTTTTAAAATAATAAACGGAATAAAAATTAAATCATTTTGTATAGTCGCGTTTGACACGTGTGATTTGAAATCTGTGACGTAATCTAGCAACCATCTTAGATCTTAGATGTTTTACAGAGCAAATGTAAACAATTGCTGAACTTAAACTCAAAAAGCATGTGTCGACCTGTCTTCCCTGTAGATATGTCTCCCCAGAAAGACTAAGAACTACAATTATACCTACTTAGAGCCAAACCCGAAGGAAAAATTAAAATAAAAGGGCTGAAAAATATACAGACATACAGGCAGATAAACAGACACACACACAAACATCTTACCTTTTATATATATATATATATATATATATATATATATATATATATATATATTATCGATTTTCTGCACTATTGTAAGAACTGCAACCTTAAAACTTCCGAAAATCGTTTCTTATGTCTTTGTCTATGAGTGTATCAAATTTGATTAAAATCGGACTACTCCTTCTATAACCCGTTTTTTTTCGATTATCGATTTTCGATATTTATCGGGGGTACCTCGACACAAAACCTAGCTAAGAACACTCGCAGACGCTTATAGTACAACTGTGTAAATTTTCAAGAAAATCGGTTCAGCCGTTTCGGTGTCTATAGGTAACGGACACACACACACACACAGACATACACACAAACATCTTGCCTTATATATATATATATATATATATATATATATATATATATTATATATATATATATATTATATATAGATATATATTATCGATTTTCTGCACTATTGTAAGAAATGCAACCTTAAAATTTCTGAATATCGTTTTTTATGTCTTTGTCTATGTGTGTATCAAATTTGATTAAAATCGGACTACTCCTTCTATAACCCGATTTTTTCGATTATCGATTTTCGATATTTATCGGGGGTATCTGGACACAAAATCTAGCTAAGAACACTCGCAGACGCTTATAGTACAACTGTGTAAATTTTCAAGAAAATTGGTTCAGCGGTTTCGGAGTCTATAGGTAACGGACACACACACACAAACAGACACACAAAGTTCCATTTATAAATAAGTTTAGATTATTTTATTTACTCATTTTAATTTTTCCCACGGCTTCACTAGAACTTGTGTATACTCCAAACTGAACAATAAACTAATAAACTGTATTCTTCTGTTGGTAATGCATTTTTGGTATATTTGCTCGCGATTTCTCATTGATTATTGGTCTGAGACAATGTTGCTTAACTTGAACATGTCCTGTATGTCCATCAATGCTAACCTAAATCTGTGCATTCGACTAAGGAAAGGTTTCTCTTTGATTCTGTCAGGTGTATGTCGACGTAAGGGAAGGAAAGATGTGGATGAGGCACATTAGGTGTGATTGACAGCAGAGGATGGTCATTTTTAACCAATGGTTGCCGAATACGTACAAGCCTTGATCGATTGACACTTCCCGAGAATGAAGGAGGGGAAAATGCGTGGGTGGAAAGCAATTAAGTTAATACAAGTCTCGAATGTGGACAACCGCAGCGCCATACCTTGTCGAGATGGTAAACACGGAAAACACGTGCCTGACTGTAAGGGACAAACAACAGCATTCTTTCTTTCTTTCTTTCTTTCTTTCTTTGTGCCCTTTCTTGCTCTCTCCCTTTATGTCTGTATATCTATCGTTTTCTCTCTCCACACACATACACTTACGAGCACACACGCAGACATGTATAAACGCATAGACAAACCTAAGCACGAGTGAACAGGCACATGCAAATCCACATTTATGGGCTTGCCTTATACGTATTTTCCAAAGATGCCACGGGGTCGGATTTCGGGCCCAGGTAAAAAACAAAGCTATCAGATGTTGTTTTTCAAGAGGTGCAAGCCCACTTCGAAGATTGGCGCAGCACAATCTTTCTTCTGTCTCAGTATTCCTTGTATTTGATATATCATGAAAACTAACAAAATGCAATAAATATTCAGACAGAGGCAGAAACACAATCCTTTCTCTGTTTCTTTTTCTCACGTGCACAGTGATTAAGAATGAAACGATTGACAAAATGTTTTCACCCTCTTCTTTAATATTTATGAATGGAACATCAGACTTACGCACGCCGGTGAGAGGAGGCGTTGGCATAGCAATGGTGGCAGGTTAAGAAGAATAATAAAGGAAGAGGAAAGAAGAAAATTCGTATTGGAAAGAATGGAAATAACGAAGCACAGAAATAGATAGATAGATAGATAGATAGATAGATAGATAGATAGATAGATAGATAGATAGACAGACTGAGATAGATAGATAATGAATAGACTAGATAGATAGATAATGAACAGACTGAGATAGATAGATAGATAGATAGATAAGAACAGACTAGATAGATAGATATGAATAGACTGAGATAGATAGATAGATAGATAATGAACAGACTAGATAGATAGATAGATAGATAGAATAGATAGATAGATAGATAGATAACAGATAGATAGATAGATAGATAGATAGATAGATAATGAACAGACTGAGATAGATAGATAGATAGATAGATAGATAGATAGATAGATAATGAACAGACTAGATAGATAGATAGATAGATAGATAATGAACAGACTGAGATAGATAGATAGATAGATAGATAGATAGATAGATAATGAACAGACTGAGATAGATAGATAGATAGATAGATAGATAGATAGATAGATAAGAACAGACTGAAAGATAGATAGATAGATAGATAGATAGATAGATAGATAGATAGATAGATAATGAACAGACTGAGATAGATAGATAGATAGATAGATAGATAGATAATGAACAGACTGAGATAGATAGATAGATAGATAGATAATGAACAGACTAGATAGATAGATAGATAGATAGATAGATAGATAGATAGATAGATAATGAACAGACTGAGATAGATAGATAGATAGATAGATAGGTAGATAGATAGATAGATAGATAGATAGATAATGAACAGACATAGATAGATAGATAGATAGATAGATAGATAGATAATGTGGGAACAGACTGAGACAGATAGATAAATATGAGGGGAGTAAGATAAATATATATATAATGAAGTGTCACAAATAGATAGATCGGTAGGTAGATAGATACGAATAGATTGATAAAAACTGAAAAGACGAGCAGATAAATAGATATGGGTTATATATATATATATATATATATATATATATATATATAGCCAAATATAAGGTACGTATGGTTGGAATAAAATTCCGTATCCAAAAAAATACTATTCTTAAAAAGTGCTCAATACAAAGTAGAGCTAAAAATATTTATTCAGAAATTATATATATATATATATATATATATAAAGAGAGAGAGAGAGAGAGAGAGAGAGAGAGAGAGAGAGAGAGAGAGATGAAAGGGCAAAAATAAAAACAGTTAGCGGAACATACGAAAATGGACAAATAAACATGAATAGACTGACACCTCACCCCCACACACATATATCTGTCATCCGCAGAAAGATCTGTTTCGCTGTATCACAGCTCATCAGTACTGTTAGACAGCGGATTGCTTTTTACCCAGGAGATAGATAGATAGATAGATAGATAGATAGATAGATAGATAGATAGATAGATAGATAGATATTTATTTACTTATCCGTTGGATGAAATAGATAAATAGGAAGATCAATATTTATCAGTAGAGTGAGATAGGTATTTATCAGTTGAGATAGATAGATAGATAGATAGATAGATAGATAATGAACAGACTGAGATAGATAGATAGATAGATAGATAGATAGATAGATAGATAGTCAGTTAAGTGTCATTCGTGATACTTGTTTAAGCGATCATGTCTCAAAAGGGACATGATTCACTAGGTATGGTTTTCGCGTAGTAGATTGCCATTACTTTCTTTGTAAACTGGTAGCCAACCAAGACTGTAGAATCCAATCTGTCCTGCTATTTAGCCCATAGCTGGAGGGGGATGCGAAGGATTAATACTTTTCCCAAGGTTATTTGCGCGTCAGTGAATGCAGGGCATTCAACTGGAATTCGAACTCGGCTCTCCGAATCCTTCTTCCGATCCGATATTCACTACATCAAAATGCACAAATAAACATTTATAGGCGAAAACAGATAAATAATGATACAGGTATGAACATCCTTCCAAAGCATGCATGCAATGCACTGAAATTTATTTTTACACATGTTTTTATTTTTCACACACACACACACACACACACACACACACACACACACACACACACACACACACACACACGAGCACGCGCAC
>JBBBDQ010001727.1:840000-845000 GCA_037127315.1 Ascarosepion bandense
TTTGGATATAAAAATTTGGAACCTATACCACAGCGTTGTTTTTTGACTGTCTGGTTGTTCCGCTCTTAAAAAGATAAAGATATTTTTTATAATAGAAAAAAGAGAAAAGAAAGAGAAAAAAATAGAAAATGAAAAAGTTAAGAATCTAAATAATGTTTTGAAAGATGTGACAAGAAAGTGATTGCGAAACTGTGCAAAAAATGTACAAAAAAGGAAATAAAATAGACTATGTTAAAAACACTGACAACAACGGAAGTCACAGAAAGAGTTTATTTACATCAACAAGAAAAGTCTATCAACCCACAATAATACAAGGAAGAATTTAAATTGATTCCGCACCAAAAGTTAATATAAAAGAAAGTTTTGGATAACGATAAAGTTTTAAGAATATAAACGACTACATAAAAGAAAAGATTATAAAATGACTAAATAAAAAAAAGATTATAAAATGACTAAATAAAAAAAACAAATATATAAAAGGAATGACTATATAAAAGAAAAAAGAAACAACTATATAAAAGAAACGACTATATAAAAGAAACAACTATATAAAAGAAGCAACTGTATAAAAATGACTATATAAAAGAAACAACTATATAAAAAACAACTATATAAAAGAAATGACTATATAAAAGAAACAACTATATAAAAGAAACAACTATATAAAATAAATGACTATATAAAAGAAACAACTATATAAAAGAAATGACTATATAAAAGAAACAACTACATAAACGACACAACTATATAAAAGAAACAACTATATAAAAGAAACGACTACATAAAAGACACAACTATATAAAAGAAACAACTATATAAAAGAAACGACTATATAAAAGAAACAACTATATAAAAGAAATGACTATATAAAAGAAACAACTATATAAAAAATGGCTTTATAAAAGAAACAACTACATAAAAGAAAATAGACAAAAACCGAAAGAAAGAAAAGCAGCGTATGAAGTTAAAATTAAACCAAGAATCTCTACCAAAATTCTTAAACTTTACGATATCTTTACAATCCCATGTTTCCAGTTTACTTTAAAAACATTCAACGGATATTTGCTTCAAATTCTGATGTGAAAATGTTACGCAATTTCATTTTTTCAGTTCTTTGTATTTGAAATCGATTTCATTGTCAATTTATAATGATCTGTATATGTATTTATTTTTCGAATATTCCCATTCATCACGTGCCAACATTTTTTTAATCCAAGATAAAAGTCGATCAAAATGTTTGAAAAACAGTTTACCATTCAATAACGACCGGTGCTGTTGAATATTCAGCTAAATGTATTAAAACCTGAGTTTCCACAAAAAAAACAAAAACAAAAAAAAACAAAAAAACAAAAAAACAACAACAAAAAAAAGAAAATAAAGAAAATAATACTTACGTTATTTGAAATTTTTGTGACGTTTGGAGAAAAAAAAAAAACAATTAAAAAAGCCCACAAATTCAACCTAAAGCCTCGGACGACGGTATAAGCATGAAAATAATGAAATACATATACGATTATTTAAAAATGCTACTAATGAAAATAAAAGATCGGATATATTTTTGAAGTTTAAAAGAACAGGTATACAATCGAACGCCCCTGACAACAGTCAGTTGACTAGAGAAGTCACCTGCTAACCCAGGAAGAAATGACACTTCTGTCAGAATTTCAGGACAAGAAATCAAATATTATTAATTCAAATGGATTACCAAATTCCCTTTCTTTCTTTTGCTTATTTGATTTAATTGTTTTTAATCTTCGACATATTTGACCGGATTCCATCAAAAGAAATTTTTCGCCAAACAAAGTCCATCCAATCACCAACCTCAACACGGATTGATTATATTCGTTTAGTGAGATAAAGACCGGCAAAGTTTTATTCATCTTACTTCTTATTCGTTGGGCTGCCAATGGGAGACAATCATTGGACGAGAAAAAAAGCATCAGTGGACATTAAATGTGGTCACGTGGAAAATACGACTCTTTATAATTCATGGCATTTGATGCGTTAGTCTTAAAAGAAAGAAATATTGAAACTTTGAAAGAACGGACAGAATTCTTTCTCCATGCGATGAATAAGGAAGCGTTTTTAAAAAAGAAATGCGGAAAATTGTCTTAATGTTTATAGACCTAACACTATACCCTAACTGGACAACAGATTCATACTTTTCACAGGACAACCTCGAAACTTTATAAGACCGAATAAAACGCAAAAGTAAAAACCTCATCCTTCACACTTTCAGAAGATGAACAAATATATATATATATTTTACTGGAATTGCTGATCCTGTAGAAATATTGTCTTGGCTACTTTTTATTTTTAACATCGTTGAAATTAAGTTTTATATATCAACAGCACGCATTATTTCGACTAATGAGTAATAAATTCAAATGTTTACTTCAAACGGAATCTAACTTATAAAGAAGAATTTACAAGACAATTCCGACAACCTTTCAACTTTCTTCGTGGTATTATATTCCTTTTGAAACGTTTTCCTGTCGTAAACGCCAAAACGTCTTTAGCAATATGTTTACTATAAAATACTCATTAAAACGAATATATTATTTTCTGTATTATATTTTAGTTGGCATGTGTTATCTTCATATTTTGCCGTTCAGTTTAAGAACATTAGCAACTGAGATGGGATCCCGGCAAATGGAGGCACGATTACCAAAAGAATCTTTTCTACTTAGCAGATACAAATTACTGAACGCGTCTAACATGTCAAAGTTCCTGTTAGCCACGTTGCCTGTATTTGATATTCTATCCGCCGGAGGGAAAGTAACCGAATTTACCAAAGAACCAGAGAGGGGGACCAAAGTTAAGCACAACACCAGCCGTGGTTGGTCATATTTTGAAACTGTTAAGAAACAGGACGAAAATAATAATCGGGAGGATAAGTTGAGAGGTTTTAATGGCAAGATTAAACGTCGCAAGAGATATTCCTGCATAGCGAGAAATCTTATTTATTTTCTACAAGATTACAGCGGTAATGTTGTTGTTTTATCTTCTGGTTGTTCAGGAACGCTTATATCCCCCCGATTCGTTCTTACCGCAGCTCATTGCGTTCATAATGGTCGTACGAGCCACAGGAACCTACAAGTTGCTATACAGGAAGTAACGTCAAGCAAGCGTGTACATTACGTAAAGAAGGTGACAGTGCCGAAAGGTTGGCTGTTGGTCGGTAATTCAATGAATACCGAACGCTACGTGAGCGATTACGCTATTCTAGAGCTTGTGACAGCAGCTCGCGGACGCCGAGAGTTCATGCCTTTACAAGCGCCTAACAGGAATATGCTTTCATTTGACATGTATTACATGGGTTTCTCTTTTCGCCAGAGGCCCAAGTTTGGCATCAACACGTGTCCCTGGGAAACGGGAAGGACATTTCTCAATCACAATTTGATTACCAGAGTGTGTGGAGCGGGAAGCGGACACTCCGGGGCATCGGTCTTCACCCACAACAAGCGGAAAGGTTTCAGAATCTCAGGAATTGTTTCTCACGTGCGCATCGTTAAGTCAAACAGAGCGCAACACAACACAGACCAATGGACAGTAATCACCGCGCTCACTCAACCGAAAATCGACTTTATATGTTCCATTGTGTCTCTTGATACCAGCGATGCCCCGAATGCTTGCGTCTTTGGATCGACGACTTTTAAATCTTCCAGATTGAATTTAATTTTGAAAAAATTCTAAAAAAAAAAAAGAAAAAAAAAGAAAAAATATTTAAAGAACGAAAAATAGAAAAATAACAAAAAAAGAAAGTTGGATATTTAAAATGTGATGACTTTTTTTGTATTGACAAGACTTCAAAGGTAGGATGACTGTTGTTTCCGATTCAGTTTGATCCGTAAACATTTAATTCTTTGGTCTTTTTCTTCTTTTTTTTTGCATGAAATATTTGTAAAAATATTCTGATAAAAAAGCATAAACAAAATTTATTGAAGTCAAAACGTGTACATTGATTCGTTTCAGATTAAATACATGAATAAAAACCGAAGATAATTATGACAAAAGCGTTGAATCTTTTGTTGTTCATGTTGAACATTTTTACAATCTTTTTCTTTCTCTATACATGAAAAGAAAAATGAATCATTCAGAGACGGAGATCAGTAACTCCATGTTCAAATTCATAGTTATCAGTTGAATTTTTATCAGATATATCCATGCTAAAGTGATTATATGATTAATAAACACCGCTGAATTAAACGCGATAAAAAAAGGAGATTATGTTGAGAACATTTATTATATAAAATACGTTTTTTAACATTAGACTATTTACCTCCAACACTCACACACAAACACACACGCGCACATATATTTGATAGAATGAAGTAAAAGATCAAATAGGGGAAACGTATCTCAGTCTAACATGCTTCACTTTCATTAAAGCTTCTTCAGAGACGGAGAGGAAAATGAAAAAATCAACTGTGACAGTTTCTTTATTTTATCCCCCCCCCCACACACTAACACACACATATATATAAACATATATACATATATATATATATATATATGTGTATAAACATATATATATATATATATATATATATATATATATATATATATATATATATATTCCATTTTTAAACGCGTTATTTCGCTACGCAGGTTTCTACCATGAGTGGTGTCTTCAGGCGATTTTTAATAATTTTTAATTGTTATTAAAAATCGCCTGAAGGCAGCACTCATGGTCAAACCCTGGGTAGCGAAATAACTCGTTTAAAAATGGAAAATATTCAAAAGTTCTACAATATACTTGTATAGAACACTTTTTAATACAAATGTGTACTGGTTTTACCCTATTAGGACAAGAAACTAAGTATTAAACAATCAATCAATCAATCAGTATATATTTATATATATATATATATATAGAGAGAGAGAGAGAGAGTGAGAGAGACTTAACTGAGATAGATAGATAGATAGATAGATAGATAGATAGATAGATAGATAGATAGATAGATAGAATGAGTTAAATATATGGATCAGAATCCAAC
>JBBBDQ010001727.1:847500-912500 GCA_037127315.1 Ascarosepion bandense
AAAATTTGTAGAAAAGACAGAGGGAAGCCATGTCACGTCGGTGAGAAAGTGACTGCACCGAGATGCTTATTGCCTTTTATTTGCAGAATGCTCTAATTTTTATACAGTTAATTGGTAATTAATAAAATATGTAATTCTTATATGTGCACAGAAACACAGACAAAATTTGATTTTCATACACACACACACTTTTCATACAAATACCAGATATTTGCAAGCAAGCAGAATACAATACTTTTTACGAAGTCATACAGAACAGATACTACACTATTCATGTCGATCGAATCATTTTGATGGGTAGTACGCAGAACAGATTTTAAAAGAAAATTCACAAAACAGGCTTTCCGATGCATTCTTTATAGTTTGAAATTAGAGACCTGTCCATTTTTGCTATTTGCTATATCAGTCGAAAAATGAACGCAATCGATCAACCCATATTTTCATTTTCCGTGCCGATATGATTCACATTAATAGCACATCTGCTCCAGTATTTAAGCCAATTTAACTAAAGAAATGTCTCCTTTTCAACGAAAGAAATTGGACATGCATCGCAATTTTAAAACGTCAGTCAAGTGCCATACGTGAAACACGCTTGGGCGATCATGTCTCGAAAGAGACATGACTGACCGGGCAGATTATTATCCCGCAGTAGGTTGCCATTACTTTCTGCGGTAGAGTGGATGCCAGCCAAGGCTATAGAACCCATTCTGTCCTGTTATTTAACCCATAACTGGATGGAAAAGACGGATTAATACCTTATCCAACGGTATTAGCACGTAAGTGTAATGCAATGAATTCAACTGGAATTCGAACTCTGCTCTCCGAGTCCTCGTTCCGAGTCGATATCCACATCGCACATGTCATCTATCATAAACCAGGTAAATTGTGACAATCGTATCTTGATTGAATTGCATTTTTTCTATCGTTCTTACTATTCGGGAATTTGGAAAGCATTAAATAGGGTTTTTTTAAAAAAACTTTTCTGATTTACCTGCTGGCCATAAAAAAGTTGTATTTTCTATCATTAACAGAGGCCGGTGTTCGAACCAAGCTTAAAGACAGGAATTAAAATGCTTTTTTTGTTTTAAAACAACAGAGCTGTCTCACTTTGAAAACGGCCATTATGAATAATTTCTTTCTCCATTTTTTCCATATTGATCTTATTTATTCGTAAATATTAGATATTAAGGAACTTCTTGCATCTTAGATACTTTATTACTTTGCATGGGGTGAAATGATTAAAAAATATTAAGTTTCAACGCTGAATGACAGAAATATCTGAGTTAAGCCAGTTTTGATAAGAATTCAGGAACAAAATTTTATTAAACGTGTCTTGTCCATTTCGAAACTTTGTCTCGTCTGGATTCAGTCAAAAATTCGTGGTTCAAGGGAAACTCAAACCTTTTAGTATGGCTTGCGAAACTTGCTTGGTAGCAATAGTTCTTCACTGAGAATTAGTTAAAATTATATCTGTATTTAAACATATGAAGAAATAAAGCAAACTAGTAATTTACACTCAGTGCGTTGTGGTGCAGTGGATATCGATCGTAACGACAAATCGGGGAGCCGAGTTCGAATTCCAGTTGAATTTCTTGCATTTACGTACTCACAAATACCATTGGGAAACGTATTAATTCGTCTCTTCTCTCCATTTATGGGTTAAATAACAGGACAGATTTTTTTCTATAGCTTTGGTTGGCAACCAGTTTACTGCAGAAAGCAATGACAACCTACTGCGGGATAATCTTCTGCCCAGTCAGTCATGTCTCGAAAGAGACATGATCGCCCAAGCGTGTATCACGTATGGCACTTAACTGACTGACAGAATATAATAGTTGGAATCATGATTAAGGTTCTTACTGGCCATAAAGTAGGGGATCAGTTTTATATTGTTATAAAGTAATAAACTGATCCCCCACTAATTACTACTTAATATTATAATACATCTCTTCTCCCTCTAGCCATGAGTCAAATAAAAGGACAGATTTGGTTGCAACCAGTCTACCGCAGAAAGCAATGGGAACCTACTACGGAATAATCTTCTGCCCAGTCAGTCATGTCTCTTTCGAGACAGGATCGGCCAAGCGTGTATCACGTATGGCACATTACTGAGTGACTAATTAACAACGCTTAATTCTATCTTGCATGAAGAGAGCATATTTGAATATTCAGACACTACCAAACGCAATACTATATAATTGGTAGACACTTTCAATAGATGCCTCTTTCTACATATGAACCTTTAGCTTTATTCATAGAGAAACAGACCCATACAACCATAGAATATAAATTAGTCATTCAAATGAGGCCTGAATGTTCGCCTATCACGATGCACTGGTGCTCTCTCGGTGTCGTGTGCGCCTGTTGAGACTTCAACTCAACCCGGATTTCAAGTGGAATTCTAGATAAAACACATTGCTAACGATGCTGGAAAGATGGTTGGTTCCCTGCACCGCTCCAGAAAGATCTTGACTCCCGCTGCTAACCTCTCTTTCTTCTTCTTCTATGTGCTCTGTCCTTTCAGGACGTAGACGATCATGGTTATCCACATCTCCCTATTCCTGGTGGCTCTTAGCATGTTTTCTCCTGTTACACGTCGCAATCCCCGTTCCGTCATCCACCTGATTAGGCACTTCAAATATGTTATCCGCTGCCTCCTTCTATCTCTTTTCCCCTCTATCTGGCCTGTTAGTATCAGGTTCTCTCTTCAATAAAAAAAAACTCTCTTTACTAGAGCCAAATCAAGCCGAAAATAAGTACTGTTAGACATACGGACAAAAGCGGTCGAGTCTTCACATCCCATCATGATAGTGTTCAAAAGGGCCTCCGCATCCTTGTGGGTCATAAATCATTTCTCCCCTGCAACCCCTTTCTCACAGACGAAACATTGCAAGCCTCTTGGAAAGTGTTGAGGTGAAATACATTCCTTAGTTCCACCACTTCTAGCCTTCATGGCTAAGACTCACCCAGCCACGAACATTGCAGGGAACTACTCTCATGCCTTTCGTATCTCGTTATTGAAATGTAAGTTTCACTTTAACAGCTTCTTTCCACTAACCGCTATTTTTCGGAATTGACTCCCAAGAGAATACTTACCCTCTCACTACACTCTTAATTTGTTCAAGTCTAGGGTTAACCATTATCTTATCCACATATACTCATAAATTGTGCTTTTTATGTCTTACTCTGCGACCCTTTAAATAGAGTGTCTCTTGGGCCTTGTACCAAGTGAAAATTATGGTAAAAAATGAATTATTTAAACTATTATAATAATTTTATTATAGATGGTATTACTGACCTAGCGTTTCTGTCGCGTACTCTTTGGAAGTATATATTATTTTGGCTGATAAATTTCATACATTGATTATTGTTTTGGAGATGACTACAGTGTCAGTCAGTTAAGTGCCATACGTGAAACACGCTTGGGTGATCATGTCTCGAAAGAGACATGAATGACTGGGCAGAAGATTATCCCGCAGTAGGTTGCCATTGCTTTCTGTGGCTATAGAACTCAACTGTCCTGTTATTTAACCCATAACTGGAAGGAAGAGACGGATTAATACCTTTCCAAAGGGTATTTACGCGTAAGTGAATGCAATGAATTCCGCAGGAATTTGAACTCGGCTCTCCGATTTGTCGTTCAGAGTCGATATCCACTGCACCACAACGCACATCCGTGTACTTGGCCGAAATTTCGTCTGAAATAATCTATGATGTGAATAATAGTTTGAATAAATTGAACAAGTCAATGTATATAAACCAGTGCCCCTCTAAAAAATATCAAGACAAAATTATCTAAACTTATTTATAAATGGAACTTTGTCTGTGTGTGTGTGTGTGTGTGTGTGTGTATCCGTTACCTATAGACTCCGAAACGGCTGAATCGATTTTCTTGAAAATTTACACAGTTGTACTATAAGCGTCTGCGAGTATTCTTAGCTAGGTTTTGTATCGAGGTACCCTTGATAAATATCGAAAATCGATAATCGAAAAAATCGGGTTATAGAAGGAGTGGTCCGATTTTAATCGAATTTGATACACTCATAGACAAAGACATAAGAAACGATATTCAGAAGTTTCAAGGTTGCAGTTCTTACAATAGTGCATAAAATTGATAATATATATATATATATATATATATATATATATATATATATATATATATAAAAGGTAAGATGTTTGTGTGTGTGTCTGTTTATCTGTCTGTATGTCCTTTATACAAATCCACAATTTTTATCCGATTCTCACTAAACTTCACACAAATATTCTTTTGGCTTAATCATAGCTCCAGTTACATGGATTAGTTTTAAAGCTTTCATTACACCCGAGCATCCGCAGTTATTTTATTATTTCAAATATTCTTTGTGCTGAGTCTGAGCTCCAGGACGATGTATTAGTTTTAAAGCTTTCATTACACCCGAGCAACGCCGGGCTGTACTGCTAGTATATATATATATATATATATATATATATATATATATATATATATATATTAGGTGCGATTGGTAAATTGTCGCAATTATTTTATTATTTCAAATATTCTTTATACTGAGTCTGAGCTCCAGGACCATGTATTAGTTTTAAAGCTGTCATTACACCCGAGCAACGCCGGGCTATACTGCGAGTACAATGTACGTTAACAGAAATTTACACACTCTTTATATATTTTTCAGATTTTAAGTTGTTATTCTAATTCGGGTTGTTTACACTACTGATCATATGATTCCTGTTGTGTTTGTTTTCGATTCCTAAGATAAAAAATGAATTAAAAAATTCTTCAAGCTTTCTTTTTAGCTTTCCTGAAAGCTAAATAATTAGATTTACCATTTCCATTAAGGAAAATACTCTGGTGTATTTCAAATAGAAATTATATTGATTGGAATCGAATTTTTTAAGCGCTTTCAATTGAAATCGACTATTTTCACAAATCTGTAAACAAATTAATTCTTGGTTTTAAAATTTTCCAAAAATAGAATATATTTTTCTAAAACTTTACTTGAGGAATATAAGCTGATTTAAAACAAATTTTAAATGTGATTTGAAAATAAAATTATTTACTTTACGTTTAAAATAACGGAGAAAAGGATTTTTAAAACAAGCACTAACTGGGATTATGCACTTATAATTTTATCAGTCATCAATAACGTATCAAGTATCAATAACGTATCAAGTACTGAAAGGAACGACGTTGACAGTTTTCTATGGAGAATTTATCTGTTAAAACATAATTTAAGAAAGATCCTTTAATTGTTTAATTTTTAAGCACTAAGTTATCTTAAAACCTTAGAAAATATTCTCCATAACCTAATTTTAGGAATGTTGACTTTAAATTAACTATTGTCATTGCTCTTATTTTCTCATAATGTCGTGTATAGTCTACCAAACTTAAAAAAAAAAGATGACTGTATATATTATTGTACATACATAAAAAAAATTACATCTTGGTGAAATATATTTTTTTCAATTTTTGATTAGCAAATATAGTTTTCACTTAATAACAATATTACCTAACAGGTAAAATGCAGAATGTTAAGAGATTTAAAACATTTTTTAAAATTTAAATCCCAAAAAGGAAACAACTCTTGAAAAGTTAATTAATCATCGTAAATTCTTTTTTTAAGGCAATAACTTTACTCTTATTTATACAAGTAATTAAAAGCATTTATACTTAAATAATACACTCCTGATCAAAAATTTAAGACCACTTAAAAATCTTTATTTAAAAATTCTTTTTTACAGATAGATTTTAAACTCCTCCCACTTAAGGTTACCAATACTACAATCTAAAAGGTTATGGAAACAAAAAGCTACATTCCAAACATTTTATTTAGAAATTTCCATTTTTATAAAATGAGGCGATTTACGCATGATGAAAATTATAAGACAAGGGGTATAAATTGTTAGATCTATGGTAATTCCAATGTTTTTAGTTCAGTTAGAGATTAGCAATCACTGCGTAAAGGTGTTACCATGCTTAAATCAAGCAAACTTAACAAAGTTGAGCGTTCTCGAATTCCATAATTCCATAAGCAAGATTTGTCACAGCGGGCGATCGCAGCTAAGGTAAATTGCAGTAAAACTGTGACTTGCAACTTTCTAAAGAACAGTGAGAATTATGGAAAAGCAAAATCCTCTGGTAGGCCCCAAAAAATTTCTCCTGCATTGAGTAAGAGAATAAGACGGGTTGTTATGAAAGAGTGGGGACTTTCTTCTAGTCAAATTAAGGCAGTCACAGATGCTGATTGCAGTCCCGTAACCATCAGACGACACTTACGACAAAAAGGCATGGTAGATAAAAAGCGTAAACAAATTCCTCGGCTGCTTCCACGTCACAAGGTGGACTGCTTAAAGTTTGGTTGTGAATACCAAACATGGGACGTTGAGAAGTGGAAGAAAGTCCTGTTTTCTGATGAGAAAAAAGTCAATCTAGATAGTCCTGATGGCTTCCAACGATTGGCATAACAAAAACATGCCTCCTGAAATTTTCTCCACATGTCATAGTGGTGGAGGGTCCCTAATGGTATGGGGTGCCTTTTCTTACAGAGGGATGATGGAGCTCCAGGTGGTGCAGGGTTGTCAAACAGCGGCTGGTTATGTTAGCATGTCACAAAAAGCATCATTGATGATGGACGGGCATCGTTTGTGTGTGGATGGATGGTTATTTCAACAGAATAATGCTGCAATCCATGCTGCAAGACGGACCTTGACCTTTCTACAAGAAAATGGGGTCCATCTCTTGGGACATCCTGCATGCTCACCAGACTTGAACCCAATTGAAAATGTTTGAGGATGGATGACAAGAGATGTTTATCGAAATGGCAAACAATATTCAACAAAAAATGAACTTCGAGAAGCCATCTTCAGAAGCTGGAGCAACATTCCCGCACGTTAATGGAAACGCTTATTTCTAGCATGCCCAACAGAATTTTTGAAGTCATCAAAAGCAGTGGAGGTAGAACTCATTATTAAATTTGGTTGCTGAATGTTTTCATACACTTTTCATACACTTTTTGTACAATTTCGTAGAATTTTTGTTTCTGGTCTTATAATTTTGATCATGTGTAAATCGCCTCATTTTATAAAAATGTAAATTTCTAAATAAAATGTTTGGAATATAGCTTTTTGTTTCCATAACCTTTTAGATTGTAGTATTGGTAACCTTAAGTGGGAGTAGTTTAAAATCTATCCGTAAAAACATATATCTTTTTAAAGATTTTTAAGTGGTTTTAAAATTTCGATCAGGAGTGTATAATAAATCTATTGGATTTTTTATTTTACGATTCGAAAAAAATGTTTTTGGAAATGAGTAGTAGTTTGAAAAAAATAATTGATAATTTACATTCTCCAAGACGTCCTGCTTTTGTCTAAGAAAAAAAAATTCACGTGAAAATTTAATTTCTTTAAATTTCAAAATAAAAAAAAGTTTTCTTGAAACTTTTATTTTAGTTTTAATTGAAAGCTAAATGATTAAGTTTAGTATTTCCAGTAAGCAAAATACTCTGGTGTTTTTCAAACAAGAATTATATTGATTGGAATCTAAAATTTTGAAATTTTAAAAAACTTTTTCAATTATTTGGCCATTTGTGGGCAATCGACACATTTGTAAACAAAAGTTAATTCTCAGTATTAAAAATCTTGCAAAAATAAAATATATGTTTGTGACACATTATTTTTGTAAAATTAGCAAATTTAATGCTAAATTCTGTTTTACATGAGTATTACTTATTTATAGCATGAAATTTAGAATTAAACTATTTCTTAAACACAGAATTCAAGTTTCTGAACTTTCCACTGTATGTGTTGATAGATTTATGGCTTCCCGATAAGATAAGTGTATGGCGATCACAAGTGACATGATTGTACAAACTTTTTCCGGTAAGGGGAAGAAACGCTGACACACATGATCTTTGAATTTGCACAGGAATTAACAGACAAAAAAACTTCACATACACAAAAAAAGTTAAACATTATTTAAAAAATAGAGGCAAAACGATATATAGGGAGCACATTTAAGAAAAACAAGAGAGATAATAGTATTTTACTTACCTACACCATAATTATGAATTAAAGATTATAAATACGAGGGGAATTTTTTGAGTTGTCAATATAAAGTAGACTTTTGTTATATACTGTTAATGTAGCTGATGTTTCCATATAATCAACTTATTACTTACTATTTTAAGGTACCTCCACTCATTTTTGGTAACTAACTTTTAAATTGAATTTTTAAAAATAAAAAAAAGTTTCAAGAAAACTTTATTTTAGTTTTAATTGAAAGCTAAATGATTAAGTTTAGTATTTCCAGTAAGCAAAATACTCTGGTGTTTTCCAAACAAGAATTATATTGATTGGACTCAAAAATGTTAAAACTTTTCGATCATTTTTGAGCGATGGACAAGTTTGTAAACAAAAGTTAATCCTTGGATATAAAAAATTTGCAAAAATAAAATATAGATCTGTGACACACTATTTTTTTTAAAATTAGCAAATTTAATGTTAAATTAATCTGATTTACACAAGTATTACATATTTATAGCATGAAATTTAAAATAAAACTATTTCTTAAACTCAGAGTTAAACTTGCTGATCTTTTTCCCGTACTTGAAATGTGTTGACAGCTCGACAAATGCGAGATAACATGTGACACTAATGACATAATTGTACAAATCTTTTTTTTCTGTAAGGGGAAAAAAACTTTGAAACACATGAACTTTTGATGTACACATAAAAATTACCATACAAAAAACCTTAAATGCACACACACACACACACACACACACACACACACACACACACACACACACACACACACTTATTTGAAAAATACGATGGCTAAATAATTTGTATTAAACTTTTCAATTTTCGATTAGTAAATATAGTCTTCACTTAATAATATACCAACCTAACGTCTACTAGTCTTTTAAATAGTTTAAAATTTTTTTTGAAATTTTATAAATTATTTTAATAAAAAAAAACAATTCTTTCAAAATTTCATTTTTAACTGAAAATGTTTTTTTCTTCAGGCTATAATGTTCTTAATTTATATTATTTATTAAAACAATTAAAAAGATTATCTAATTAAATAATGTCATAGTTTTATTGCATTTTTTATTTTTCTATTCGGAGCAGATTTTCGGTGAAAGGCGCTAAATGGCTGAAAAAAAAAACAAGATTTTCATTCCCTAATGAATCCTGCGCTTAATTATTAAAACCAATTTTGCCTGCAGAATTTAATTTCTTGAAATTTCATGAATTTACTTGGCGTGATGGCGGTGGGAGGTAACAGATGTAAAATAATATTTTTATTAAGAAGTTTTTAAAAATATTTATTTCAAAATAATTTAATTCCTTTGTGAATAAGTCCTGAAAGTTCAATTAAAATGCGACAATTATTTGATTCTTGCAAGAATTTTTAAATTAATGTGATTGTCACCGGAAAACGGTGAGCTATGGAATATTACGTTTTTAATTGTAAACCCTCATAATGATTTGGCTTCGCGCTAACGAAAATAAAAACGAAATTTTTACCAAAATTTCAAACGAGTTAGAAAGGATTAGAAAATTAAAAAAAAATATTTAAAAATACTTTGATCTATCCTCTTAATAAAATAAACATTTTGGTGGGAAAAGATCGTTTTTATTAAGTTTGGGGCCGTTCTTCATCATTCTATGCTGTTTTTTTTTTTTTGTTTTTTATTAAAAAAATGGAAGTACCTACATTTGCTTTTGTTTTTGCCATTGTTTTTCGGTCGATACATTCCAGAACCTTTTTTTTTAGATTAGTAAAAAACGAGGAATACCTTTTTCGAAGTAGTTTCTGGGTTCTGGAAGAAAATCCACCAAAAATAACTCACAGAAACAGCAACAAAAATACCTCATTTTTCCACACAGATTGTTCACTTACAGAAGACTGGAGAATGAATCGGCCGAAATATTACCGATATAACCAAAGCAACCAAAATCATGAGATGCGTACTTTAAACAACTTTATAAATTACAAACATTTATTTGAATAACTGGGAATAAATATCATCAATATTGCATTAACTATCATAATGAATCGGCCGATGTGTTCTTCAGCCTCTCTGATATTATCAGAACATTTGACATGAGCCAAATCTATTAAAGAAAATTCCATCGATTTCAATTCTGTGGCTCAATTGTGAATGAAAAAAATGTCCGTTTTATTGTGATTGATGGAAATAATTCATAGCAAAGAAGTTTAACGTCTCTAAAACTAAACTTTTCCATTAATAATCTGACTCCTCTCTGCCTTCCATAAGTATGGCTGATGCTAACCTCCAGGAAAGTGACTCGAGCACACGTTCTCAGCTGACATAAAGTGAAAGGGCCATATTAAATCCGTTGCTATGTCAGTTGCTAAGAAAGTCGATTCACTGTATCGCACTAGGTAATTTTTCGTTCCAGAAATTATCTTACATATCTATAAGTCTACCATTCGTTCATGCGTAGAATATTGCTGTCACATAGGTACCAGTAGCCCTACTGTTTATCTTGAGCTCCTTGATAAGATTCAAAGATGAATCAGCAATATTATTGGTCCTGATCTGGCAGCTTGGTTTTTGTCACATACCCACCGCCGTTTCCGCGATTTCCTGTGTGACGTTTTTTGGAACAAAGTTTTTAGACTTCCCATCGAAGACTGAGTCCGCAGTCTCCTTTTGGATTAAAGCTGGCATCGACGCTTTCATTCCAGCTAGAAAGTTACAACTTGAACCCTATTCGTCTCCCTGACTTTCCCCTGTTTGCTCAGCCACACAGGAATCACTTCTTTCGGCTTTATCGGATCCACGTGTCTGATTCTTTTTTAAAATAGTTCCATGGTAATTGCTCGGATAAGCTCTTTACTTTCGGACCTAGACTATATAGATTTGAACACAATACCAAGCTGTTGACGAGAACTCATCAATTTACACTTGAGCTGGCTAGATTTAATCGTAAGTTATATGCTAACAGTTTCTTTTCTCGCACTTATCGGTTGTGGGATTCCCTTCTGGCTCCATAATTTCCAGCCAAGTTTAATCTTAAAAAAATTAAATGCAGTGTCAATTGCTATCTACTATCCGAATTACGATTTTCTCTTTATGCTCATTCGTAATGTTTCTGTAATCTTTCTTACCCGGTAACCCCTTGCGTCTTAGCGGATTTATTACCTTGCTTCGAATGATACAGATTAAAAAATCGGACAGATTGAACCCTCGAACCTTGATTGGCAACCGTTGAAGGAAAACTGAATTCAAATCAGCCTGGAGAACATTGGACTTCGTCCGGTTGTCTTGTTTCTCGTAGCTACAGTAGATGTGATGCCCCTACTAAAGAATTACGGGATTCGTGACCCCCTAAGAAGATGGATGATCCTGGCCCTCCATAACATTTCTTTTTTCGCCCGAAGCAATATTTAATAAGAGTTACTAGCATTAGGTTCAGTCAGTCAATCAGTTAAGTGCCATACGTGATACACGCTTGGGCGATCATGTCTCGAAACAGACATAACTGACTGGGCAGAAGATTATCCCACAGTAGGTTTCCATTGCTTTCTGCGATAGACTGGTTGCCGACCAAGACGATAGAACCCAATCTGTCCTATTATTTAACCCATAACTGGAAGGAATAGACGGATTAATACCTTTCTCAAGGGTATTTGCGCGTAAGTGAATGTAATGATTTCAGCTGGAATTCGAACTCGGCTCCCCGATTTCTCATTCCGAGCCGATATCCACTGCACCACAACGCACATCAGTAGGTTCAGTAGCTAGATTATAATTAAGCTGTTCCTTTATGATGCTTTAGGAGATTTGCTGTATTTGCTGCGAATATCACTCCAAACCCTTTTTCCTTTTATAT
Source organism: Ascarosepion bandense (assembly GCA_037127315.1). NCBI lineage: Eukaryota > Metazoa > Mollusca > Cephalopoda > Sepiida > Sepiidae > Ascarosepion > Ascarosepion bandense. The sequence continues at coordinate 859,366 of JBBBDQ010001727.1, forward strand.
AAACTTCCGCGTTGAGCACGATCTCAGTCCGTAGTATTCTCAACATTGATCTGCAGAAACATAGCTTTGTTTCTTTGAGTCATCTTAATCTGTAAGAGAATTATTTGTGGGCCAGTGGATATCGACTGGAAACGAGAAATCGGCGTGCCGAGTTGAATTCGTTGCAATCAGGTACGCACAAATACCATTGGGAAAGGTAATCCGTCTCTTCCCTCCAGCTATGGGTCAAATAACAGGACAGATTGGGTTCTATACCCTTGGCTGGCAACCAATCTACCGCAGAAAGCAATGGCAACCTACTGCGGGATAATCTTCTGCCCAGTCAGTCATGTCTCTTTCGAGACATGATCGCCCAAGCGTGTATCACATATGTCACTTAACTGACTGACTGAATATAAAAGCTTAAAACATGATTAAGGCTTCTGTTGGTCATAAAGTGGGAATCGGTTTTCTATTGTTATGAAGTAATAAACTGATCCCTTACTAATTACTAGTTAGTAGTATAATACATCTCTTCCTCCTCTAGCTATAACTCAAATAACAGAACAGATTGGGTTCTATAGCTTTGGCTGGCAACCAATCTACCGCAGAAAGCAATGGCAATAATCTTCTGCCCAGTCAGTCCTGTCTCTTTCGAGACATGATCGCCCAAGCGTGTATCATGTATGGCACTTAACTGACTGAACAATTGGTTTGATTCGTCATCATTTATTATATTTTGATCGAAATATACGTATTACATTGTTGCACACATACACACCTGTGAAGACACAATGACGTATTGTGCATGACATATATAAATACTTATACGATAATGTCCATAAAGATATATAATGTCATATATAAAAAGGTATACAATGATATAAAGACGTATAGAATGACGTATAGAATGTCGTATATAAAAATGTATAGAATGTCAATGTCAATGATGTATAAAATGACGTATATAAAGATGTATACAAAGTCGAATATAAGGACCTGTATAAAGACTTGCATAATGATGTGCAAAAACCAGTTAGCGAATAAACATCCTTCGAAAACACCAAAATACACATAAAATAAACAAATTGAGCGCCGCTTACAAAAAAAAAAAAAGAAAAAAAAAGAAAGCCAGAGTAGAAAGCCTACCATAGAGTGGCTGTGGACATCTTTTTCAGATCCTAAAAATGTCTCCGTTACTTGGCAACAAGTTTCGCCAACGACGAATGATGTTTAGGTACCTCCCTTCATTTTCAATATCTAACTTTTAAACTGAATTTTTAAAAATAAAAATAAAAAAAAATCTTGAAACTATTATTTTAATTGAAAGCTAAATGATTAAATTTACTATTTCCAGTAAGCAAAATACTCTGGTGTATTTCAAACAGAAATTATATTGGAATATAAAAGTTAGAAATTTTTTTATTTTTTGAATTTTTGCCGCCATTTTTTATCGATCGGCACATTTGTAAACAAAAGTTAATTCTCGGTTTTAAAAATTTTGCAAAAATAAAGTATACATCTGTGACACATTATGTTTTGAAAATTAGCAAATTTAATGTTAAATTAATCTGATTTACACAAATATTACTTATTTATAGCGTGAAATTTAGAATAGAACTATTTTTTAAGTCCAAAGTTGAACTTTTTCACCTGTTCGCTATATATCAAAACGTGTTGAATGTTTTTTGATTGATAAGATAAAAGTGTATGGCGCTCACAAGTGACAAAACTTTACAAACAGTTTTTCGGGTAAGGGAGGAAACTCTGACCTTTTAATTTGCACATAGAAATTATCATACAAAAAAAACTTCAAATACATACAACAAATAAAATAAAATTATTTTAAAAATATAAAGGCAAAACGATTTGTATTAAACTTTTTAATTTTCGTTAGGCAATATAATTTTCAATTATTGACTTAAAAGTCTAACCGCAACAAATCTTTGAAGTATTTTAAAAATATTTTTGAAACTTTATAAATTATTATAATTAAAAAATAATTTTATCAGTCTATAATGTCCTTAATTTTTATTATTTATTCAAGCAATTAAAAGCTTATCAAATTGAATAATATCAGAATTTTATTGCATTTTTTATTTTACTATTAGGAGCAGATTTTTGGAAACAGAGGAAAATTAAAAGAAATAGATGATTTATATTCCCTAATGAGTCCTGCGTTTAACTAATAAAACCATTTACCACAACAAAGTAATGTTTATTGAAATTTCATGGATTTATATGTAGGGAGGCAACAGATGTAAAAAAAAAGAATTTTTACCAAGATTTTTAAAAAATAATAATTTAAAAAATAATTTGTTATTAATTTTTATTAAAATCCAACAATTATTTGATTTTGCGAGAATTTCCAAATTAATGTGTTTGTCACCGAAAAAAAGTGGGTGATGTAATCATTACGTTTTCCATTGTAAACAGTCGTAATGTTTTGGTTACCCGCTAATTCAAATCAAAACAAGATTTTCTGCCAAAATTTCGAACATGTTAGAAGGGATTAAAATTTTAAAAAAAATAATTAACCATTACTTTGATCTTTCCTCTTAATAATAAAAACATTTTGATGGAAAACGTTCGTTTTTATTAAGTGTGGGGCTTTTTTTATTCATACTATGCTGTTTTTTTTAGCAATTTAGTGAAGGTACCTAAAAATACGAATCGAATGTCGTATATAATGACGTATAAAATGACGTAAATAAAGAATATACAAAAACGTACATAAAGACGTATGCAATGACGCATATGAAAACGTATATATTAACATATATAAAGACGTATACAATGACGTAAATAAAGACGTATACAATGACGCATATCAAGACGTATATATTGACATTTATAAAGACGTATACAATGACGTAAATAAAGACGTACACAATGACGCATATAGGGGCGTATGGTTTCAGGTTCCAAATGAACGTCACTCTCACTTATTAATTTTTCCACTCCTCCTTATTCGAATACTCTTCCCGATTTTATCGTTCTAAGCAATATTTACTATCTCCTCCGGATGTGCGTTGTGGTGCAGTGGATATCGGCTCGGAACGAGAAATCGGGGAGCCGAGTTCGAATTCCAGCTGAATTCATTGCATTCATTTACACGCAAATACCCTTGGGAAAGGTATTAATCCGCCTCTTCCTTCCAGTTATGGGTTAAATAACAGGACAGATTGCGTTCTATAGCCAGTCTACCGCAGAAAGCAATGGCAACCTACTGCGGGATAATCTTCTGCCCAGTCAGTCATGTCTCTGTCGAGACATGATCGCCCAAGCGTGTATCACGTATGGCACTCAACTGACTGACTATCCCCTCCAACTATTGGCAAGTTTTGTTTTGAAATTGGGCAAGAAACTATGGTAGTGCAAATTTTTAAAATATTTATATTGTAACGTTGGCAAGGCCTCATGGAAATATTTTCGTTTTTGTAAAAGCGTTTGATTTTTGAGACATCGATGAGCATCTGTTTTCATTCTAAATCTTCGAGGTCATGTTATAGTTTAAAAGACTGTTTGCATCATTTCCCAACTAACCCCTTTATTGTCTCCCTTCACCATTCGCTAAACTTTCTTATTTTCCAACCATCCTCTTTTATTAAATTTTATTTTATTTGGAACCTGACATTACAAACGCGTGTGAGCACACAACCACGTGCGCACACGCACCTACCCCCGCACACGCACACAACCATTATGTTTAGCATATTTAGAAATGACTACATTACTGAGTGAATTACTGATTTTCCAGGCAAAGATAAATGACTACAAAAGTCTTTAAAAAATTGTGCGAAAACCGTCAAATCCATAATTCCATGTTATTTAAAATATATAACCCATGAATTCATACCAAACTACAATAATCTAAAGACAAATCTGCGTCAAATGTTTTTTACAAAACATAACTTGCACATTTTCATTTATTAGATATTCTGGTTGGCCAAATCAGCCCTGATGAGTGAGAACATCAGCATGAACCCGCTCAGTTAAAGTCACAAACTCTTTGTGCTTATATATATATATATATATATATATATATAGATCTGTCTGCGGATGACAATATATATATATATATATATATATTGTCATCCGCAGACAGATCTGTTTCGCTGCATCACAGCTCATCAGTACGGTTAGACTCCGATTGCTCCCTGACCCAGGCTTGAAACCCGACCGAATTGGCTTCAGTCGGCGACTCTACCTCTGGACAACGAGGCGTTCGGTGGAAAAAGGCAGTCTTTTTAGCGCATATCATATTACGTGCCCAATAGCTAGCGTGATCCAATTCATTTTACTGAATGAGCGATGCGTGTATATATATATATATATATATATATATATATGGTTAAATAAAATAAAGTCAAGAGGAAAACTGTATTTTAAATCGCCTACGCGTTTCGTCCTGTGATGGACTTTATCAAGACAAAAAGACGAAATGAGCTTTGTTCTAAATTACGTATCTATAAACAGTGTTGGCAAACACAAAGACGCTCACAAATCATTTCAAAAGATTAACAGAATATTTTAGTTTTTAGAATTTCTTCATGTGTAGTGCAAAGTCATGTAAAAATGCCACACTAATAAAAAGAGTAAACAATTTATTTAGAAGAAATGTTCTCGAGAGCGCCGCCATCTAGTACTACCAAAACATCAATTTGCGCCTCGGATTTTCCCAATCCCACCTTTATTTAAGGAAATTATACCAAAACAGACGAACACACATAATAAAATTTTCAAAGAAAACGGTTGAATTCCCTTCATTTTAACATCTCGAGACTTTGCACTACACATGAAGAAATTTTAAAATGAAAAAAAACTGTGTTTTTGAAAATCTTTATTCATAACACTAACGACCTTTACTCTCTATAACTTGATTCCATCTGTCAACGAGCTTATAAATGCCTCGCTTGTAAAATTCTTTAGGCTTTGATGTGAAATATGAATCTAACTCATGTTCAATCACTTCTCGTGATGTTAACCTAAGGCCATCTAAATGGTTTTGTAATCCTCGAAATAAGTGATAATCCGAGGGAGCTAGGTCGGAAGAACATGCAGGATGGGGCAAGATGGCACTTCTGATCACCTGTGACGAGCCTACCCAAAAATGATGTCTAAAGGTGTCGTGAAAGCAGAGATTCGCAACATGAAACACGTTGTCGTAGGTTCTCTGGAGACTGTTCGTGCGGGACCCATTTTCCGAATACTGAAATCTTCCCCATCCTTTTCAGTTGGCGTGACGCAGTTGTATGGGGGGCACATTAATTTTTTTCTCTTGAGGTTACCGTAGGGCTTTGAGTAACAGCGGCATTCAACACATCTGAATCAAGTTTTTTTGAGCCTCATCTTTCAAGCTAAAATTTCCTTTCTGAAAACAGGAAAACCACCACCTACAACTTTTTTCTTACACTGCATCAGTTCCATAAGCATCTTGAATAGATCGTGCTGCTGCATTTGCATTGGAACCTCTTTGAAACTCTTAGAGTAGAGCACGCCTAATGTGTTCTTTAGATGGAAAGAACATGGGTAAGAATATTGCAGAAAAATATGAATGATGCTTTAATAATCTGAAAGAAAAAGTTTTAAATTAATCATGGTGATATGTTTAAGTAATAACAATATGCATAAAATAAATTACCATGATTTAAAATGCCCCTTTTACAAGCCGGTAAAAACTTTTGCATCGACACGATAGTTAAGTGGAAGAGCGGAACTCTCGCGTGAATACGCCGCGAGATTTAAAAGGGAACACTAGAAACGCAGTATTTAAAAATTAAAAAAATAACAAAGAAATCAAAAGTTGCTTAGAATGGCTAACGGACATTGGAAAATCTAAAAATATGAACCTGAATTCAAGAAAATAATCAGAAACCTCGACTACTAAATACAAATTAAGAAGGATCTTTTGATTTATATATATATATACTGGCCGAATTACCCAAGCCTTGTTGTGGTTCAGACATTCTTTTGCAAGAATATATATACAATTTTGGGGTCTACCCTGATTCTGAAAAGGTATCATATGCAAATTTCGACTGGAGTTCTGTGCTCCCGGGGTTCCAGTTTGATCAAAATGACTCAGGACAACTTTCATTGTCTTCCTGTGAACATCCTAATTCCAAAAGGGTATGATATGCACATGTGGCCCTTTAAATTTTAATTGAGAGGTTTGGCCAACAGCGTGGACCCCTTTGATCAAAATGAAATATCATTATCCAAGTACTCTGAGTAATTAAGTTTTAGTATATACATATATGGTTTTGGGGGTCTATATTTAAATTCCTATGAAGAGTTCATGAAGAAACAAACAGACTAAAGCTATAACTTTATATATAAGGAATGGAAGACTTAAAAAAACAGTCGCTACTCACACATTTACGCATCGTTCATTCAGTAATGAATTTGAACTCTCTAGGCTACTGGCGTGTGTTTACATTGTATAAAGTATATTGTGCATCTTTTGATAAAATCCTGAATTTGGGCACAGTTATCTTCTTTTCCAAATATAGTGTTCATTCAGGACGTAGGAGATCATGCACTTCTGTTTCCCCTGTCCCTTGTCGATCTTAATAGTTTTCCTCTTGGCATCATTCCTTTGCTTAAATCCATCAAATTTGTCTCGTGCTGCATTCCTCTGTCTCTCTTACCCTCTTCACGTCCTGTGAGTATCAGAATCTTCAAACCTTTCTTCCTTATTAGGTATCTCAAAAACCATTTTTGTCTCTTCTTATATAAAGTATAAAAATTTACTTCTGGTTTGCATCCTCTCCAACACCACGTCGTTACTCACATGCTTGCTCCATGATATCCTTAGCATCCTTCTGTAGAATAACTTTTCTGCTGTCTAAAGCCTCTCCTTCATCCTTGAAAAGATCGTCCAACATTTGTTGAAATACAGAAAAACAGCGTTCTTTACTTTGTTTCCAATGAGATTTTCCTGTCTATCAGTATTTTGGTTAGTGTTTGAAATGATCTTGGTTATGCCAATGCGTCTTCGGATCTCAGTGTCACATTTTACTATGAACAAATATCAATGTGGAACTATTGCCCAGCTGCGCCCCTGGCGGCTGTTTTGGCCATTTTCTAAAATAACCGACAGAAGACACCCATAAAACACAAATAAGTTAGACAAAATTTTCTGCTAAAGGTTTTAATAAACGTTTATTGAATATTTTGAATCAACCTAAGGCCATCTAAATTGAATTTATAGGATGTTTTTGTTTTAGTGGAACATCCTGCCATCCCCGAGAATAGAATGCTCTACTTTATAAAAGACGGTAACGAGCGGTACGAAGAGGAAAAAGTCCTAGGCGAAGGCATTCACTATTCGGTAGTCGATTCCGCTCCAACCCTTGGCTTGCCTATATGTGTATTATTGTTAATTGTACCTTAGTACAATAAATCTGTATTACTTATTCCTGGTGTGGAGTACCAGTCTTCAACTGATCGTTTTATGCTGTATTCCTTTTCGGGATATATCAGTTTTGAATCAAAACATGCCCGATAACACTTAGTCACTTTTTTAGAGATGCTACTGTTATTAATTAGCATATTTAGGCTAATTTTAGATGAAATGGCGACAAGGATACCCATGACCAGGCATCAAATGTTGACATTCCTTGTGAATACCATAGATTCATTTGTGTGGAAAGGTTATCTGACCTTCTTCTTATGTCTGTCAATAGCTATTCATGGACACTTCCCACGCCAATTAAGACATAATTAACAAAATTCTTAACACAATTATACTAATTACATCGACAATACAACAACAATAGCCGAACCAGATCATAATAATTATGGTGACTTTCTTTCATCAGATCGATCCTGGGCAAGGCAAATAATATACTTCTATGGTCAAGGGACACTTCTATATTTAATTATTATGCTAATTAACAAATGGATGTGCGATGTAGTGCATCGGATATCGACTCGGAACGACAAATCGGGGAGCTGAGTTCGAATTCTAGTTGAATTCCTTGCGTTCACTTACACGCAAACGCACTTGGGAAAGGTATTAATCCGTCACTTCCCTCCAGCTATGGGTTAAAAAACAGAACAGATTGGGATGTATAGCTTTGACTGGTAACAAGTCTACCGCAGAAAGCAATGGCAACCTACTGCAGGATAATCTTATATTATTTGAGATATTTGAGTTAAGCCAGTTTTGATAAGAATTCATGAACAAAATTTTATTAAACGTGTCTTGTCTATTTCTAAACTTTGTCTCGTCTGGATTCAGTCAAAAATTCGCGGTTCAAGGGAAACTCAAACCTTTTAGTATGGCTTGCGAAACTTGCTTGGTAGCAATACTTCTTCAGTAAGAATTAGTTAAAATTATATCTGTATTTAAACATATGAAGAAATAAAACAAACTACTAATTAACAGTCAGTGTGTTGTGGTGTAGGGGATATCGGCTCGTAACGACAAATCGGGGAGCCGAGTTCGAATTCCAGTTGAATTTCTTGCATTTACGTACGCACAAATACCATTGGGAAACGTATTAATTCGTCTCTTCTCTCCATTTATGGGTTAGATAACAGGACAGATGGTTTTCTATAGCTTTGGTTGGCAACCAGTTTACTGTAGAAAGCAATGGCAACCTACTGCGGGATAATCTTCTGCCCAGTCAGTCATGTCTCTTTTGAGACATGATCGCCCAAAGCGTGTATCACGTATGGCACTTAACTGACTGACAGAATATAATAGTTAGAATCATGATTAAGGTTCTTACTGGCCATAAAGTGGGGGAGCAGTTTTATATTGTTATGAAGTAATAAGCTGATCCCCCACTAACTACTACTTAATAATATAATACATCTCTTCCGCCTCTAGCTATGGGTAGAATAATAGGACAGACTGGATTCTATAGCCTTGGCTGGCAACCAGTTTACTGTAGAAAGCAATGGCAACCTACTGCGGGATAATCTTCTGCCCAGTCAGTCATGTCTCTTTTGAGACATGATCGCCCAAAGCATGTATCACGTATGGCACTTAACTGACTGACAGAATATAATAGTTAGAATCATGATTAAGGTTCTTACTGGCCATAAAGTTGGGGAGCAGTTTTATATTGTTATGAAGTAATAAGCTGATCCCCCACTAACTACTACTTAATAATATAATACATCTCTTCCGCCTCTAGCTATGGGTAGAATAATAGTACATACTGGATTCTATAGCCTTGGCTGGCGACCAGTATAATTCAGAAAGCAATGGCAACCTACTGCGTGATAATCTTATGAAAAGTCGGTCATGTCTCTTTCGAGACATGATCACCCAAAGCGTGTATCGCGTATAGCACTGTGTACTGTCTGGAACAACTCAGTGTGCGATTTCAGTTCTGACAGTAATCCCCGTCAGAAGCACGCGGTGGTGTGCATTCCAGACTAGCCTTCTTGCACTTGCACTTCTTGATGCAACTCTTTTGTAATTTGCAGTTGACAAGCTCCCGGTAGACGTTAGATGCCTTGGGGAATGTTGTCCAGAAAGTTTTGTATATGTTGCTGGTCTCCAATAGAACTCCAAAGAACTCCCATGAACTTCTAAAGTACTTCCTGTTAACTCTTATTGTTATAGTGGGGAGAGTCCATTATCTGAGGAATAAGTGTGTTTCCCCATAACACATATACAACCTCAGAAATATAAATTACGCGGATGACACAGAATCAGAATAAAATACAAGTGTGAAATCCCAAACAAGCTGCTGTGACCCAAAAATAAGATATAAAAAGCGGACACGGACACACCCCAGCAGGCGGAACTTGAGGAGAAGAGTGTAATTAATATCCTCTTGACCTAAGTCAAGCGGCTACTACGCTTGCCTCTTTCCTTCTCCCCTGTCTGAAAACAACTTCCTGACCTAAGGAGCGACTACACCAAAGACATTCCCCACTTACACGCTCCCCACATTCCTAAGCCTTAAATCTCTTTCAGCTTATCATTTGCCATGAACATTTTAACCTCCGTTGGACCTATACTTCAAGTTATTACTTTAATTGTAAAACATTAATTGATATGCGTATATATAAAAATGTTATTTTTCAACTCAATTTTATAATCATTTTATGACTTATAGTGGGCTATCTACAACAAGGCCAAATTCCGTTAACCTGCAACAATATACAACTACCTTTCTCTAGAACGGACTCTCACTACAACCAGAAAAAGAAGAGCTAAGCAACCCACGATATATTTACCTCCCCCCACAACTAGGGAGTGGATGCGACACAAAGTCAAGGTTTAATGTGGGGAGCTCGAACGCGTTCGAGCAGGCAATGCACAAAAATTGCCCAGTCCCCACAACTGGCGGTCGCGCTGACCCGGTGAGGAGCACCAGTTCACCCCTCTGGTGCAATGGGGTGGTGTAGCCTCGGGACACTGTTCCGGGCATCTCACAGTATAATATTTACACTACTACCCCACTGGAGCGAGATGTGGCACAAGGTCTTTTTTAAAGGTGGGAACCCAACCGTGTACGGACGGGCACAGGGACAAAAATTCCCCAGTCTCCTCAACAACCGGTTGAGCTGGCTCCGGTAACGAGCACCTGGTTCACCCCTCTGCTGCAATGGGCTGGCGCGGCCGCAGGAAGAAAATTAATCATATCACCCCGAGCAAGGGGGTAACGCCACTGATGTGCAGGGGGCTACGTAATAGTGAAACGATTGGAAAAGAGAAAGCCGGAAACCACATCCTAAACAGGGAACAAGGGATGAGCCTCTTCATCTATTCAATAGTCGTGGGTGGAGTATGAACCGGGCGATCATTCGTGTGTGTTAAATTAAGTTTTTTTTATAACAGCTAACTTATATCGTTGGGGGAATTCACGATTATAATTAAGAAGACACGAGTTTATGCTAATCGGTTTCCTAAGTAGTAAATCTTATGTGTGCTAGAATCAATGAATACATCAAGGAATGGGATTTTGTTATTAATATTAACTACTAATGTAAATTAGAGGACGGAGTGACTTTCAAATTTGATTTTAACCTGTGTAATTTGATCAATATTTTTAGTTAAAATGAAAATGTCATCTTACATATATGAGGGTTTATTAGTCTCATTAAGTATTTTATTTTCTAAATGTGCCATGTAATAATGAAAGAATTTAAACAATTTAACTTATGTTTACAACGGCTCATGATTAAACATAATAGACATTATTTAATATATTCAACAATCTGCTGCCTCAAATCCACCGCGTCGACTCAGTCCATTAGAGAGACAATAACCAGGCAGCGTCAGCTCAGTTAATTCTCTTTACTACCAGTCATTAAACTTTACTTCCAGTTATGAAAATTGTTTAATTATTACATGGCACATTAAGAAGATAAAATATTTAATGACACTAATAAACTCTCTATATATGTAAGATACAGAGGTGACATTAAATGTAAAGTCAATAGTCATCTCCTATCTCACTAACCTGCATCCTCTCTCTCATGCTCCTTTTTCTGTCCACTCCACTCTTATCCGTATTCTCATCCTTCTCTAACCCACTTTCTGAAACCCCCTATAACCTGTCACTCTTTCTCATAATTTTTCTCCTATGTAAACCCCTGCAAAACAGTGGCAGTAAAATGCCTTGCTTGGGGCAATATGATTATAAAAAAAAATTGTCTTATCATGTGGGTATAAAGTGGGGGATCAATTCTATATTACAATCTATATATAAACTGATCCTTCACTTTATGGCCACAGTCATCCTTCTCTTACCCACTTCCTGACACCCCTATAACCTGTCACTCTTTCTCATAACTTTCCTCCTATGTAACCCCTGCAAAACAGTGGCAGTAAAATACTTGAGGCGATATGATTATAAAATAATTATATTAATAGCAGGATATATTTTTAAAAAGTCATATTTACATGTACTCTTTATTTTATGCATTTATTTAATCTAAAATTTAATATTTTAGCTTTTATATTTTTCCAAAATAATTTCACATCATTAAAGCAATGTTTTAACTCTGTTACATCCCTTTCGTTTTATTTTTAATAAAAAAAAATATTTAATATTTCATTTAAATAAAAAATATTTTATATATCGTATTTTATTTTACATGAAATTGATTCGTAACTTTTTTTGCTAAAAACATTTTCGAATCGTATCTCATTCTATTGAAACATTTTACGTCGCAGATTCTTTAATTAAAGGTGAAAGGGCAATTAGAGACCTTTCACCTATCCTTCGTACCTCTTTCTCATGACTCTCTGTTTGTTTTTTTTTTATGTAGCGTTGCACAGGTAAATAATATGATAGCGGAAAACATGCTAAGCCGGAGGGGGTTTTAAGCTAGTTTTTGTTGAATGACTAATTGGAGCCATTGGCTCCCACAAAAGATCATGTTTATGGACTACTAGCAGTATAGTCCGGTGTTGTTCGGGTGTAATGAAAGCTTTCAAAATTAATCCATGGTTCTGGAGCTCAGACTCTTTGGACGTTGGCACGAAAGGCTAAAAAGCAATAGTTGTTTCCAGCTAAAGCGAAACCGTAGACTGAAAGAAAAATGAATGGATGGAAGTTAAATTTTGATTTCCTGGTATCGATATCAAATACGTTTTTTCGTGGTAAACTGAATTTTGAAGGCTAAATAAGTCCTCTGAGTAAATGGTATCATGGCTGAGACTAAGAACTACAATTATACCTACTTAGAGACAAACCCGAAGCAAAAACTAAAATAAAAAGTTTGAAAAAATACAGACATACAGGCAGATAATGACACACACACACACACACACACACACACACACACACACACACACACACACACACACACACACACATCTTGCCTTTTATATATATATTATCGATTTTCTGTACTATTGTAAGAACTGCAACCTTGAAACTTCTGAATATCGTTTCTTATGTCTTTGTCTACGAGTGTATCAAATTTGATTAAAATCGGACCATTCCTTCTATAACCCGATTTTTTCGATTTTCGATATTTATGGGGGGTACCTCGACACAAAACCTAGCTAAGAACACTTGCAGACGCTTATAGTACAACTGTAAATTTTCAAGAAAATCGGTTCAGCCGTTTCGAAGTTTATAGGTAACGGTCACACACACACAGACACACACAGACACACACACACACACACACACACATACACACAGACAAAGTTCCATTTATAAATAAGTTTAGATGTATAAATAAACTTTCAGCGTTAAGTCGCAAAAAAAAATGGTAGATCCCTTTTCCTCTTTTCTCACTTCCCTTAACGTCACATGATCTGCATAAACGACACACTATGTATACATCCCACTAAATTAGAAGTTCACTTAAACTGAAGATTGAAGAAGGCAATTGACAGTAACCAAGCAGTGTTGTTCCATATGTCTATACCTATATACCTCTCTCTGTAGTAAAGTCTTTTAGGATTCTAGATGCTACTCCAGGATTTGGTACCGGAGGCCACAATTTGAACAACATAAGGTATGCAGATGATGCAGTGCTGATAGCAGACACAGAAAGAAAACTACAAGACCTCCTACAGAAGGTAGTTGAGAAGAGTGGCAAAAAAGACTACAAATAAACTGCAAGAAAACTGAATGCATGGTCATCAGCAAAAAGGGCAGCCCAATATGCGAAATACAAGTGGCGGGGATACTAAAATCAAGCAGATACAAAAATGTAAATGCCTGGAAAGTGTTATAACAGAAAACACAGAGATCCGAAGGCGAATTGGCATGGCGAAGTACGCGTTCCAGAAGCTGAGTAAAGTATTAAGACGGAAATTTCAGTAGAAACAAAGAAGAGAGTGCCAGATTGCTATGTGATGTCAGTTCATCAAAACGGCAGTGAATGCTGGACAATAGCATCGAAAATGAGGAAAAAACTTGAAGCAGCGGAAATGTGGTTCTACAGAAGGATGCTGCGGATATCATGGACCGAACATGTGAGCAATGATGAGGTTTTGGAAAGAATGGCAACGAAAAGAAAGTTAATAGTGAGCATCAGGAAGAAACAAGTGAAGTTCCTGGGACATGCAATGATGAATGAGGGCGTGGATAACCTGATACTGGCAGGCTAGACTGAAGGAAAAAGAGACAGTGTAAGGCAGCGGATAACATATTTGAAGGGCCTGATCAGATGGATGATGGAACGGAGGTTGCATAGTGTAACAGGAGAAAACATACTAAGGGATAGGGAGACGTGGAAAGCCATGATCGCCTATGTCCTGAAAGGACAGGGCATATAGAAGAAGAAATTTTCAACTATATATATATATATATATATATATATATATATATATATATATATATATAATCTCCCATTCTTAAATCTATTTTCATTCCATGTATAATTTTTAACTTAAATTATTTAACCAGTTTATTTTGATATTAACATTATTGGTGGCCCTTTGACATGACCTTACAAGGTCGTTATTTTGTATGATTCGTTTCTTTCTTAAACATTTTTTATTTTTATTTTTATTTTTTTTAATGTACCTCTTTTCGGTTGTGTCAACAAGTGGCAAACTTACAAGTTCCGACAGCAAAGATCTGTCAGGTTTTTCTTTTACTTTTTTCTTTTGCCCTACCTTTACTCTCATTTTTTCCATACACATACAAATAAATATATTTTCCCATAATGTTTTGTTATCGCTGATGAGACAAGTGTGAAATTCACTCGTTCAAAATGGCCATCCGATCTTGGAAAATTTGAATTTTTTTATATGTAGTAAATATTCGTTCGGTAAATAAATAAATTTAATTACAATGAGCCCTTTTGTTAGATCAGTTTTAATATTTAATATTAATAGAATCTGTTGGGATTTATTTCCAAGTCGTTACTTTCGGGTTTATAACTAATATATATATATATATATATATATATATATATATATATATATATATGTGTGTGTGTGTGTGTGTGTGTGTGTGTGTATTCATCAGCAGACATCTGTTTCGCTGTGATGCTCATCAGTACGGTTAGACATCCGATTGCTTTTAACCAGGATTGAAACCCTACCGAATTGTCATCAGTCGGGGATTCTACCTCTGAGCTATGGATTTCGTTGAAAACGACCGACAAGGAAGATTTTATGAATTATTTATTTAATCTTTCCATTTTTCTAACATGTTTCCTCTTTGCAGGAGGAAAAGGTTCCATAATTATTTTGCCAAGCGCTTTCATCCTATTCTCTGGCCATTCTTAAGAGTATTGTTTCGCGATTGTTATTTTATTCTCTAAGAGCGGAGCCATAACACCAATACTGGAAAAATTAAATAAAACTTAATGAAATTTTCCTTGTCGGTTGTTTTCAAGGACACGTGCTTAAAAGAAAGGTTGTTGCCCCCATATATATGTGTGTGTGTGTGTGTGTGTGTGTGTGTGTGTGTGTGTGTATAGTCATTCGCAGACAGATCTGTTTCGCTGTATCACAGCTCATCAGTACAGCCAAGTTTGAAACCCGACAGAATTGTCATCAATCGGCGAATCTACCGCTGAGCTATGAGCGCTCGGTAGAAGAAGGCAGACCTTTAGTGTGTGATATACCTTGTAAACATATGCCAGTAGCTAAGAGTGTTCTGATTCATTTTCTGTAGGTATATATATATATATCTATAGTCATCCGCAGACAGATCTGTTTCGCTGTATCACAGCACATCAGTACGGTTAGACAGCTGATTGCTTTTTACCCAAGATTGAAACCCGACCGAATTGGCGTCAGTAGGCGATTCTACCTGTGAGCTACGGGCGATCGGTAGAAGGATGCAGACCTTTTTGCGTGTATGTTGTCATTATACACGCCCAGTAGCTGAGAGTGTTCTAATTCATTGCTGAATGAACGATGTGTAGATGCCAGAGTAGCTACTGTTTTTCAAAGTCTACCATTCTTCCAGAGTGCTCATATATATATATATATATATATATATATATATATATATATATATATATATATTCTAAACATATATTGCTAAATATGAAAGAAAATGAATGTTTATTATGTTTAATCATGACCCGTTCTAAACATCATATTTTGGCTTTAATTTCAGGTGAAAATAAAGAAAAAAATTTCCAACATTTGGAATTTTGTTTATTATGCTAGTTCTAAGCTTTCGGCTCACATGAGCCATCTTTAGAGTGGTTACAGGGATCTTAACATAAAGACATCTACCATCAAACATGATTTTATCTTGTGTTGACTTAAAATATTACTATGCAACAGTAACAGTCACCGAATAGCAGACGCAGGTCGTAAATTTGTAATGCGTTTCACAGCATGAGAGACCAAAACAGAACATATGTCTAAATGCAATGTAATGTGCTGTGACCAGATTGAAATGTGATTTTATTAAGTGTGGGTTGTTTTTATTTAATGTATGTGGCCTCCAATACTTGAAGGTTCTTTTTACTGTGTGTCTGAGTGAGTATTACTGTGTTATCGACTAAAATCTGTCAGATATTACCTACATGGCTATGTTTTTCTAGGAATTGTTGTTTAGTTGAACTCCGATCAGAAAATGACAGGTAAGTCTACAGGAGAGCGTAAGTATGTCCATATAAAGATATTTCCAAAAGGCCATCGTTGTACCTCAACACAAAATGTCCCCCGCTTGCTTCTACACACCCATGCAGCCTTCCTATCATCGATTCTCACACAAAGTCGAATGGTTTGGTAAGACCAATTGTTTCTGTGTGAGGAACCCGCCTTTTATTTCGTATAAGTACTTTTTATACATCCCCTCTCTCTTTCTTTCTCTCTCTCTCTCTCTCTCTCTCTCTATATATATATATATATATAGATAGATAGACTTAATAACATTTTATAATCTACTCGACAACTTAATTATTGCAAAAAAAAAAAATGAAAAAGGAGCAAGCACGCAGCATGACCTTTCACGACTGGTAGTAAAGTTTAATAACTGGTAGTAAAGAGAATGAACTGAGCCGACGCTACTACCGTCTCTCTTTCTGTCAGCGTGCAGGAGGGATATATATATATAGTCATCCGCAGACAGATCTGTTTTGCTGTATCACAGCTCTCAGTACGATTAGATAGCCTATTGCCTTTTACCCAGTATTGAAACCCGACCGAATTGGCGTCAGCCGGCGATTCTACCTGTGAGCCACGGGCGCTCGGTAGAAGTAGGCAGACTTTCTAGCGTTTATATTATCATTATACACGCTCAGTAACTGAGAGTGTTCTAATTCATTGCTGAATGAACGATGCATATATATATATATTGATGTAGGCCTCCCTGTTGTGTCTGATGCCCTGTGGGAAGTGGAAATACCGTCGCCATCATTAGTGTCCATTCCAAACACCATGATATTGACTGGATATTTCATCAAACTCTTTCCAAATCCCCTACACTTTCTAGATTCTCGGTGATAGACGGGTAAAAGTCGCAAATATCAAATTGGATGACTGTACATTCATTCTTCCTTTTTATTACTGTCAATTATTCTATGGCTTCTGCTTTTTTATGCCACTGGTTAGTGACGGATGTGTGTTGCGGTGCAGTGGATATCGGCACGGAACGAGAAATTAGGGAGCCGAGTTCGAATTCCAGTTGAATTCACGGCATTCATTTACGCACAAATACCCTTGGGAAAGGTCTCTTCCCTCCAGTTATGGGTTAAATAATAGGACAGAACGGGTTCTATAGCCTTGGCCGGCAACCAGTCTACCGCAGAAAGCAATGGCAACCTACTGCGGGATAATGTCCTGCCCAGTCAGACATGTCTGTTTCAAGACATGATCGCCCAAAGCGTGTATCACATATGGCACTTAACTGACTGACTGAATATAATAATTGGAAATATAATTAAGGCTTTTACTGGACATAAAGTGAGGGATCAGTTTTTTATTGTCTTTAAGTAATAAACTGATCCCCCACTAATTGCTGCTTAATAATATAATACATCACTTACCCCTCTAGCTATGAGTCAAGGACAGGACAGATTGGGTTCTATAGCCTTGGCTGGCAACCAGTCTACCGCAGAAAGCAATGGCAACCTACTGCGGGATAATCTTCTATTCAGCCAGTTATGTCACTTTCGAGACATGATCGCCCAATGCGTGTATCACATATGTCACTTAACTGACTGACTGAATGTAAGGTAGACAACAATATATCCATCAGGCGATGTATATTTTCGGGTTTTATACAATGAATATTTTCGATAGATCCACAATAGAACCTAAAATATTTCCTCCTCCTTAGTAACAGTTGACTCACTTTTGTAATACATAGCCGCATGCTCACCACGCTAGTGTCGTGGCAAGTTGATATCTTCATGCCCAACCGGTTTTAAATATCTTTCTGTTGGACAAGTTACTAACCAAGGCTGTAGAGTCCAGTTTACTCTGCTATTTCACTCACATATTTAAAGGAAAAATAAGAAATGGGTTCATATTTTCCCCAAGTACGTGCGAAAGCTAATTTGAACTCGGAATGAGGACCCCGTATTCCGTGTCGATAACCAGTACGCTAGCCATACGTCCGCTCACTTTGGCAAATATCACGTTTCTACCACTGAGTTATACGGGCAAGTGCAATGATGATCCCTAATGATGATCCATACCTGGCACGCACAGGTACGTCCCAGGTATTTAAATTTTTGTACCTGCTTGATTCTAGAATACTCGACTTGTATTTGGTATATTGGGCTGCCCTTTTTATTGCTGACCATACATTCGGTCTTCTTGCAGTTTATTTGTAATCCTTTCTTGTCACTCTTCAGCTACCTTCTGTAGGAGGTCTTGTAGTTTTCTTTTTGTGTCTGCTATCAGCACTGTATCGTCTGCTTACCTTATATTGTTTAAAATGTGGCCTCCGATGACGAATACTGGCATAACTTCTAGGGTTCTCAGAATAATCTTGCTGTACAAGTTGAATAGAACCGGTGAAAAGACACATCCTTGTCTTACGCCCCTTTCAATATCAGTATCAGGTTCTCCAAGCTCTCCTTCCTTATTGCATGTCCCAGGAACTTTAGCTGTCTCTTCCTGATGTTCAGTATTAATTTCCTTTTCGTTTCCATAATTTCCGAAACCCCATCATGGTTCACATGTTCGACCCATGACATTCGCAGCATCCTTCTGTAGAACCACATTTCAGTTGCTTCAAGTTTTTCCTTAATCTTTGATGACATTGTCCAGCATTCACTGCCATACTGAAGAACTGACATCGCATAGCAATCCAGTACTATTTTCTTTGTTTCTAGCGAAATTGTCCGGTTTCTTAAAACTTTACTCAACTTCTGGAATGCTTCCTTCGCCATGCTAATTTGCCTTCGGATCTATGTGTCGCACTTTCCGTTTTCTGTTGGAACACTTCCCAGATATTTAAATTTCTGTATCTGCTTGATTCTAGTATCCCCGACTTGTATTTGGCATATTGGGCTGCCCTTTTTATTGATGACCATACATTCGGTCTTCTTGCTGTTTATTTGTAGTTCTTTCTTGTCACTCTCTTCAGCTACCTTCTGTAGGAGGTCTTGTAGTTTCCTTTCTGTGTCTGCTATCAGCACTGTATCATCTGTGTACCTTAGGTTGATTACTATTAATAATAATAATTTTCCTCTTTTCATTTACTACTACTGCTAATTTTCCTCTTAATACTGCTACTTCTACTTTTCATTTATTCTTTATTACTACTACTACTACTACTACTACTAATTTTCCTCTTTTTCTTTGCTACTGCTACTACTAGAATTAATAATAATTTACCACTTTTCCTTTACTACTAATACTACTACTACTAATAATAATTTCTCATTTTTCTATGCTATTACAACTATTAATTATGGTAATGGTTTTCATAATTTTTTTACTACTGCTTTGTGGTGCAATGGATATCGACTCGGAACGAGAAATTGGAGAGCCGTGATCGAATTCCCGTTGAATTCCTTGCATTCACTTACGCAAAAACACCCCTGGGAAAGATATTAACCTGCCTCTTCCCTCCATTTATGGTTTAAATAATAGAACAGATTGGATTCTATAGCCTTGGTTGGCAACCAGTCTACCACAGAACGCAATGGCAACCTACTGTGGATAATCTTCTGCCCAGTCAGTCATGTCTGTTTCAAGACATGATCGCCCAAATTGTGTATCACGTATGACACTTAACTGACTGACTTCTTCTTCTATGTGCCCTGTCTCTTCAGGTCGTAGGCGATCATGGTTCTCCACGTCTCCCTATCCCTTGTGGCTCTTAGTATGTTTGCTCCTGTTACACCTCGCAACCCCCGTTCTGTCATCCACCTGATCAGGCCCTGTAAATATGTTATCCACTGCCTTCCTCTGTCTCTTTTTCCTTCTATCTGGCCGGTCAGTATCAGGTTCTCCAAGCTCTCCTTCCTTGTTGCATGTCCCAGGAACTTCAGTTGTCTATCCCTGATGTTCAGTATTAATTTCCTTTTTGTTGCCATTCTTTCCAACACACCATCGTTGCTTGCATGCTCAGTCCACGATATCCGCAGCATTATTCCGTGGAACTACATTTCGCTGTTTCCAGTTTTGTCCTCATTTTCGATGATATTGTCCAACATTCACTGCCGTATTGAAGAACCGACATCACATAGCAATCCAACACTCTTTTCTTTGTTTCTAGTGAAATTTTCCTGTGTGTTAGTACTTTACTCAGCTTCTGGAACGCGTCCTACGCCATGCCAATTCGTCTTCGGATCTCTGTGTCGGACTTTCCATCTCCTGTTAGAACACCTCCTAGATATTTACATTTTTGTACTTGCTTGATTCTGGTATCCCCCACCCGTATTTGGCATTTGGGGTTGAAGCTTTTGCTGATGGCCATGCATTCAGTTTTCTTGCAGTTTGTTTGTAGTCCTTTTTTGTCTTGTATTTTCCTTTCCGTGTCTGCAATCAGCACTGTATCATCTGCATACCTTATGTTGTTCAAGTTGTGGCCTCCAATAACAAATCCTGGCGTGTCATCTAGGGTCCTCAAAATATTCTCGCTGTACAAGTTGAACAGATGCGGTGAAAAGACACATCATTGTCTTAAATCGTTACCTGTCCGTATGCAGGCCGTTTGTTGCTAGTAGAGATTCTTGATTACTCTGATGTCTTCCCCAAAAATGTTGAGGCTGCTGAGCATCTCCATCAATTCTTTGTGTCGTATCTTGTCGAATGCCTTCGCAGAATCAATAAAACATAGGTACAAGTCTTTCTTCATGTGTATTTTTTGTAATCATAAATATGGCGTTCCTTGTTCCAGTGTCTTTCACGAACCAGCACTGTTCCTGTTCTATTTCTGGCCTGCTTCTGCTTCTCGTCTATTCATCAGGATTCTGACAATCAGATTTGTAATGTAACTCATTAGGCTGATAGTTCTGTGTAGTTCACACTCGTTTGCACCTGGCTTCTTCGGCAGTGCAATAAATATCGAATTGCATAGGTCGTCTGGTATTATTCCACTACTATAAATTCCGTTTATTGTGTCGGTAATTTTTTCTATGCCTTATTCTTCCAGGGCTATCAGCAGCACTATTACGACGCCATCTGGACCAGCTGCTTTGGTTCTGCTCAGTTTAGCCATTGCAGCTTCCACTTCGGATTTAAGTATTTCCGGTCCATCCACCTCCTTGTGTATTCTCGGCTGTTTTCTCCTGTCGCAAAAAAGATCCTTTATATACTCTTCCCATCATTGGAGTATTTCCTCTTTCTCCAGTATGATCGTTCCATCCCTGGATTTTATGCATCCTGTTGAGGAGCCGGTTTTTTGTCCTGTCAGTTCTCTTATCTCTGCATCTCTGCTTTATTGGTCCTACTCAGTCTCTCTACTTCTGCGCATTTGTTGTTGAGCCATTCCTCTTTAGCCTGTCTGCATTTGTTCCTTATCTCCCTGTGAAGTTTCTTGTACTCTCCTCTATGTTTTCGCGTTATTATTTGTCTTCTTTGCATCAAGTGGAGAATCTCTTCAGTCATCTACTTGTTTTTTCTTCTGCGTCTGATTTCCTTTGGAGCAATGTTGTTCGCTAAGGTCACCATCGCTTCTTTTAGTGAATCCCATTTTGAGTACCCTTTTCCAATTTGTTTTTCATATTTCTTTCTCACGCTATTAGTGTATTCTTTCTGCAGGGTGAGGTCATTCACAATCGTGTCGTATTGCAGCCTTGGTGATGTGCTGGGTTTCTTCAGTCTCCGGAGTTTCACTCTTAGTTTGCAGATGACTGGGACGTGGTCACTTCCGCAGTCGTCACCTGGATATGTTTTGCATTGGACCACTGCGTTTCTGAATCTCTTGTTTATAGTTATGTAGTCTATTTGGTTCTTCGTGTCGCCTCCTGGGCTTCTCCATGTCCATAGAATTCATGAGTATTCTTGAAATCAGGTGTTAGTAATTACCTGGTCATTTGCTGAGCACCATTGGAGCCACTTTTCTCCTCGTTCGTTGCGATCTCCTAGTCCAAAGTTGCCTGTCGTGTCTCCTTCCCTCTCTTTACCTACCTTGGCATTCAAGTCTCCCATTATGATCCTAATTTCTTGGCTTTTGCACTGAGCTTTGGCACTGTTCTGTATAGAATAGAATGATTCTATTTCGTCCTCCGAACTTTGAGTTGTCGGCGCATAAACTACTATGATAGCTATGTTGAAGAGCCTTCCCCGTAGTTTAACCAAGAGGACTCTCTCTGAAAGCTGACAGTATCCAAGAACGCATTTCTTTACTTCTTTGTCTAGTATTAAGCCGACCCCTTTTTCGTTGTTTTTGCCTCCTGCATAAATTATCCTGTGGGTGTCACTACTGAGGTCTTAATTATTAGGCCATCTGGTTTCGCATGTGCTTAGGATATTGATCTTCAGTCTATCCATATCCTGCTTGACATTCTCTAGTTGTCCACAGTTGCTAAGTATCCTGACGTTCCATGTGCCAAAAGTAATTTTTTCTTTGTTGCGCACAGTCGCAGGGTAACGGTCCAGAGACATCTGTTGCTCATGTTACGCTTTCTCGGGCGAGGGACACATTTTGGAGTAAAATATCGCCTTTACGCCGTTGGTGCTAACAGTCGCCGGATGACGGTCAGGTGGCACCTGTTGCCCATGCCGGTCCTTACCGAGCGAGGAGTTGTTTCCTTGGGAAGCAACCCCCTTTCACGCTGTTTGTTTTCATATATTTGTCGTGAATAACCATGGTTAAGCAGGGAGTAGATAGTAGAGTGGTATCCCGTTGCTTTCTCCAAGGTGATTTATTGAGACACCACCTCTAGTTAGTTGGCTTCTTGAGAGTTCTTCTGCACTTTGTATGTTTAAATTTCTTTTTTAACCTACAGGGTTGCTAACGTCCCGGTTAAAAAAAATATTTAGTATGTACTTAGTATAAGTACAATTGACTAGTCCTGGATACAAAATAAAGTCACTCTGAAAGAATATATATATATATACAACATGAATTAATCGAACATTTTTTTAACTAGTCTAAATTATAAGACCCTGTCAGCAATAGTTAAGATCAACATTCGTTTCCAGTAGTCAGAAGAATGAAATTTCTTTGCATTTTCGACATTTTTCGGAGACAAATCTTTTGACTGGCTTAAGCTAACTCCAGCAAATCTTTAATATAATGACACGGAACTAGGGGTGGAAGCACGTGTTTTTTTTTATTGGTAAAGGAAGTGGAAGAAGAGACAAGAACACTATAAATATGTTTACATTAAAGAAGGGGGATAGAAAAAAATACATTTTAAATTCAATGTAAACCTATCCTTTCAGAAACGTGAGGCCAAGAATACAAAATAAAGTCACTCTGAAAGAAAATATATGTAATATATATATATATATATATATATATATATATATATATATAAACAACATGAATTAATCGAAAATTTTTTCTTTAACTAGTCTAAAGTATAAGAACCTGTCAGCAATAGTTAAGATCAGCATTCGTTACCAGTAGTCAGAAGAATGAAATTTCTTTGCATTTTCAACATTTTGCAGAGACAAATCTTTTGACTGGCTTAAGCTAACTCCAGCAAATCTTTAATATAATATAATATATGTAATATATATATATATATATAATCTTTGGCTAACACTGCTACTAGTCATTTTCCTCTTTTTCCTCACTACTACTACTACTACTAGAATTAATTCATTAATACTACTGGTGTTAATAATAATTTTCTTAATCACTTTTACTTCTACTACTACTACTACTATGACTACTAATTTTCCCCAAAGCTTTTACTACTGCTGCTACTAATAATAATAACAGCATTTTTTCACTTTTCCTTTACTACTAGTACTCATAATAATAATTTTCCTCAAATCAAAAAATCTCTCCTCGATCAAAAATCTGGTGTTGGCGACAAAGCGAACCTCGCTGCCGAGCTTGAAAAAGACCTCCAATCCCTCGTGGACTGGGGTATGAAATTGCTCGTAAATTTTAATGCTTCCAAAACGAAGCTGCTATCAGTTAACAATCATAGACAATCACACCTACATCCTATTAGCATGGAACAGGCTTGCCTCCCAGAGAGTAAAGCACTACGCCTCCTTGGCCTCACACTATCAGGGGACCTCAAGTGGGATGACTATATCAAATCCATTGCTAAATCCGTTTTTTCCCCGTCTGAATCTATCCTGCACATATATAAATTTACCATCCGCTTGTGTATTGAATACTGCTGCCACATCTGGTCGGGTGCCCATGCTATTCTGCGCGGGGTTCTCGACAAAATACAACAGAGAATCTGTAAGGTGATCGACACCGACTTAGCAAACCTGCTGCAGTCACTCTCTCACCGGCGTGACGTGGCTTCCCTATGCCTCTTCTATAAATACTTTCACGGCTTCTGCTCCGATGAACTTAGATCACTGGTGCTCCCTAGGTACGAATTTGCACGAGATACTAGATTAGCAACTAGGTCGCACCCTTTTACAGTGAAACCGATAAAATGTAACTTCAATTTCTACTCCAACAGCTTCTTTTCTCGCACTTCCCGCCTGTGGAATTCCCTTCCACATACTTGCTTCACCGACAGCTACAATCTCCAGGAGTTTAAATGTAAGGTCAATAGACACCTCCTAACACACTAACTCGCATCCATTCTCTCAAACACTTTTCCCATCTACCCAACCCTCATCCTCGGTATCCTTACCCGTCTATCACTCTCGTGTAGAGAGTGTGGTGTAACGGACGGATGAACTAAGTAAGTAGCTAAGAAAGATATAAGTAGAATTATAATATAGATTTTCCTTTTTCCTTACTATCTGTTGGGGCGCTCTCCACCTTTTTCCACAGAAATGGACTATTCTAATCACTACATAAAATAGTAGTGATTATACCTCGAGGAAGGAAGTCGAGTGAGCGAGTCAGTCGGGTATTTCCGGTATTGCACCGGAAGTGTTCTACTACTCAATATCTCACGTCTCTACGACGATACTGTATACTAAATGCCTTGTTCTGTACTCTACTAATCCCCACCTTTTGTAAATACTTCTCTTTTCCTGTCAATACACCTATTTTTATACTATTACGTTGTTTAGTATTATCTAAACTTATTTATAAATTGAACTTTCTCTCTGTGTGTGTGTGTGTGTGTGTGTGTGTGTGTGTGTGTGCATCCGTTACCTATAGACTCCGAAACGGCTCAACCGATTTTCTTTCAAATTTACACAGTTGTACTATCAGCGTCTGCGAGTGTTCTTAGCTAGGTTTTGTGTCGAGGTACCCCCCATAAATATCGAAAATCGATAATCGAAAAAATCGGGTTATAAAAGGATTGGTCCGATTTTAATCAAATTTGATACACTCATAGACAAAGACATAAGAAACGATAATCAGAAATTTCAAGGTTGCATTTCTTACAATAGTGCAGAAAATCGATAATATATATATATATATATAAAAGGCAAGATGTTTGTGTGTTACAGAAATAGAAGATGTCACCATTCTATGGGATTACACCATCTACACAGACAGAAAAATTTAAGCAAATAGGCCGGACATTATTGTTATAAACCAGAAAGAAAAAACTTGCTTATTAATTGATCTGGCTTGTCCAGCGGATTGTAACATAGCAACCAAGGAATTCGAAAAACTGTCAAATATAAAGACCTGGAAATTGAAATAGAAAAAATGTGGAAATTGAAAACAAGAATCGTACCAGTGATAGTCGGTGCACTTGGAATGATAAAAAATGAAAAAAAAAAAAAAAAAAAACATTGAAAGAGTACCTGGAAACCCAAGCTTAAGAGATATACCAAAAATTGTCTTATTAAATACAGCTCACACACTAAGGAGAACTTTGTCTATTTAACGCTAGTGATGTTAGGGAAGATAGAAAAAACATGAAATGGAGCCATAACAACACCCTACGACCTGCCTTGAGTCTTTCCGCAGACTTGGTAGGTAGTGCAACCATAGCAGAAATAGAAATATGATGAACATTGACATAATAATATTAATAGCCATTGTAACATCATCGCTTCGAAAACATATCTACTTTCACTCACTTCAGATAATAATAATAATAATCATAATAACAATAATAATGATGATGCAATTCTGTGGGATTACTCCATCTTTACAGACTGGAAGATTGAAGCAAATAAGCCAGACATAATAGAGAAAAACGAAAAAAGAAAAAAAATGCCCACTAATTGATACGGTTTGCCCAGCGCACTGTAACATAGCAACCAAGGAAATTGAAAAACTGTCAAAATATAAAGACCTGGAAATTGAAATAGAAAAAATGTAGAAATTGAAAGCAAGAATCGCACTCGTGATAGTGTGTGCACTTGGGATGATAAAAAATGGAATAAAACAACACATTGAAAGAATCCCTGGAAACCCCAGCTTAAGAGATATACAAAAAATTGTTTTGCCCACACACTAAGGAGAACTTTGTTTATGTAACGCTAGGGATGTTAGATATGAAAAACATGAAATGGAGTCATAACAACAGACCACAACCTGCCTTGGGTCTTCCTGCAGACTTGGTAGGTAGTGCGACCATAGCAGAAATAAAATTTAAAAAAAAAACATAATAATAACAATGAATAAATAAATAAAATTCCATTATTTCTTTTGCGTTTAAGTGTTATTTATTTTTGTGAACTACTTCCACGTGTTTTTGTTTTTGCTTTTTATCAATATAAAATGACTTTCTATTGTACCCTTTGGCTATAATAATAATACATTTAAATAAAATATCTTCCTTCCTTCCTTCCTTCCTTCCTTCCTTCCTTCCTTCTTTCTTTCTTTCTTTCTTTCTTTCTTTCACTTCTCATCAGTTCAGGGAAATTGGTTTTGATTTTGATTCCTATTTATCATTCGATATGCATTTTCTTTCACGCCATGGTCGGAAAATGCAATGAATATCATTGACATCTCATTTCTTGAATATAGAATTATATCTATTTGAAGCAACCATTTTTTTTTTCTTTTTCATATATTGAATTTCTCTTATGTTCAAACAAAAAACACTTCTAAGAAGAAACAAATAAGCCCACTATTGTTAGACAGTCTGTCAATGTGGAGAGATTGTAAGACAAAGCAGGCTTTTCACATTAGACACGATAACAATCATGTTGACTTCGAAGCCATAAGGGAGATGGTTAATGTTTCTTAATTCGGCCTTGTGTCATACATAAACGAACTTCCTACATCTTGCAAGTTTTATTCAGAATTATCAGAAGGTTATTATCGTTATCATTAGAAGGTTTTTATTAGAAGGATGGTAGTAGGTTGGAATGTGTGAATTTAGTGTGGAACAACGGAATAGTGTAAGAATAAAAAAATATATTTTACATGTTAAAATAGAAATTTATTAAAGGAAAGAATAACAAGAATAGGTAGTAGTAGTTAATGTTCAATGAGAAACAAGTAATGAGTTAAGAGTATCAAGAATTATAGAAAATGTTTGTAGTATTAATTCTTGAAAAGAGTTTTTACGTACGTACGTATGTATTAGCGTTTCTTTGGTAGACGTGTGTTTGAATGGAGAAGAAGAAGTAAAAGAGATCATCACAGGAGAAAGAAGGATAAATGCACTTAAAGCTTTAAGTAAATGCAATTTATATCTAAGTTACAGAGCCAATTATATATATATATATATATATATATATATATATAGTCATCCGCAGACAGATCTGTGTCGCAGCTAATCATTACGGTTAGACTCCGATTGCTTTTAACCCAGGATTGAAACCCGACCGAATTGGCATCAGTCGGTGATTCTACCTCTGGGCTATGGGCGCTCGGTATAAAAAGGCAGACTTTTTAACGTGTATATTGTCATTATACCCGCCCAATAGCCAGAGTGCTCTAATCTATTACTGAATGAGCGATGCGTATATATATATATATATATATATTGCACTGAGAGTTATAATTTTATGTTAGAAGATATAATGAGGATAAAATATAAAAAAAGAAAACAACCGATTTTTGTCAAAGTTTTTTGATTGGGAGAACTTACCGTAAAATATAAGTTTTGAAAAATGAAATGGTCTATGATAGGAAAGAGGGATGAATTGCTAGAGACTGATGACAGCAAGACCCAGCAAACACTCCCGCTGTTTACACAACGAAGGTCAGCAAGACCTGATGTAAACAGACTCCAGCACCTTCAAATGAAAAAAATGAACGTGGATTGGACAATACGGAAAATGAATTCATATCACATTCCATGGCACACTTTCTATTTTTTAAAAGATGTTCACAAATTAAGGAACAGTAATTGTTGTGGACAAGTTAATTTTCTTGTCAGGTATGTTTCCTGATTTCCAGTGGAAAGTGTTGTTTGATTCTGTTGTCAAGCCATTGAGTGGTTCTGATTATGTAACTGGCACCACAGTAAGTAAATTACAGAATTTATTTGATGAGGGCTCAGAACGTCCTTAGGACTTGAAGCTAAAACAGTTTTGGTATCAAAGGCAACATGCATTTTGGTAGAAAAATAACATTCCTGCACATCAGAAAAAAGTTGCCGAGTAAGGTTTCCATCTTTCTCTCCAATCCACTGAAGTCTTAAATACACCGGGCATTTAGGAACAACTATTGGCTTGTTCTCTTTGTAAATTAATTTCACTTTCAAGGAACTCTTAAGAACAGACCATCAATGCCCTCCCTATGCGTTAAAGTCTTTATGAGGCTTATTTTGAGCTTTTGGGAACAAAAGTAGTCCCAACGCGTGTATAAACCAGAAAAAGTGGACTTTCTATACACTGAGGCACGAAAAGATGTTGGTGTACGATGCACCAGTACATCAAGGAAAGCAAGCTTGGAATGAACCTCTTTCTCAATAGTAAACCTCAAAGAGGAAGGATATGATTAAAAGGAGGAGAAAAATTGAGTAGACTCAGCTTCATCATTAAATAAGCAAAATACATCATCAACAGAACGACGTTACAAAGAGGGGAATGGATCATTAAATAATTTTTCATAAAAACCAAACAAAAATATTAGATAACGCAGAGCCCAAAGGGGAGCTTATGGTGACACACACACACACACACACACACACACACACACACACACACACACACACACACAAATATATATATATATATATATATATATATATATATATATATATATATACTTTGTAATATATACTGTTAAATATAAGAGACAATGAATGTCTATTATGTTTAATCATGAGCCGTTTTAAATGTCGTATTTTGGCTTTAATTTCAGTTGAAAATAAAGACAAAAATTCTCCAATATTTGGATAATTTTTTATTAATTTGGTTCTAAGCTTTCGGCTCACATGAGCCATCTTCAGAGAGGTTATTAAGACGGTAACATCCGCTATCACCGACGATTTTATTTTGTGTTGACATAAAACTCCGCTAGGCAACGGCAATACTTACCAAAAATAACAAACGCAGTTCGCAAATTTGCAATGCAGTTCTATGACGTCACACCACGTAATAGCACGAAATGACAACAAAACCATGTATTCAAATGCAATGTAACGTGTTATGTATTACTGTCTAAATTCATTGTCTCTTATATTTAACAGTATATGTTTAGACATTATTTGCTGCCTCGATACACTAAACTTTGTAATATATAGATATATATGTATATACTTTGTAATATATATACTTTGTAATGTATATATATATATATATATATATATATATATATATATATGACTTAAATACGAGTATCGATAAAAAATAATGTTCAACCAATTCATTTCATATATATATGAAATGAATTGATTGAACATTATTTTTCATCGATACTCGTATTTAAGTAGATATTCTGTTTTTAATGAAACAGTGTTATATATTCATTTCTAGCGGCCTGATTATTTACGATAAATTTTTATTACGAAAATGTGTACTATTCGGCAGGATTCGAACCTGCGACCCCTATTTATATAGGGAAAACTACTATTTGATCTGGCAACGTCTTAGACCTCTCCACCACGAATAGCCTACAGTCTAAACGAGGTTTTTATCACGTATATATATATATATATATATATATATATATATATATATATATATATATATATATATATATATATATATATATATATATATATATATATATATATATATATATATATATATATATATATATATATATATATATAGACATGAATTAGAAACGAATCAATAAGAACGAAGAAATTAATTGCAACGTTCAAAATAGTAGGTTAAAACAGATCTCAACATAAAATAAAGCAGTGAATATTTATTATTAATTATTACGTTAGAACAACTGAAAGCTACAAACTACTACAAAAGTGTACATTTTGTTTCAACACTGAAAGAAAAATGTCTCATCAGATAGTCAATAATGATGGTAATAAACATTTTAATAAAAAATTTAAAAACAACACTTCGTTTATATTTGGATTTTTTCCAGTATGAGGTAAAAAGATATTAAAAAATGGGAAAAGAAAGAAGGAAAGATCTGAAAATAAGATGAGAAATCAAGAAAGGAAAAGAAAGAGGAAAAAGATACAGAAGAAATAGAAAGTGAAGAGAAAAATAAGTGAGAAAATGTAGAGAAGGAAGAGCCAATAAAATGGCTAAGAGAAATTTTAAATTTTGGCCGGAAGTGAATTGCAGACAGATATTGATATCGGTTATAGTGTTTGGGCTCAAGTCTTTTGGCCTATATTTTTTAATTGTACTTCTATAAAGAAATAGAAAAGAAAGAAGAAAACGAAAGATACAAAAGTAGAAAGTGAAGAAGAAAATAATGAGGAAAAAATATGAGAAAATGTAGAGAGGGAAGAAAAGAGAGAGACAATTGAAAAGGCGAAGAAAGAGAAATTTTAAATTTTGGCCGGAAGTGAATTATAGACAGATATTGATATCAGTTATAGTGTTTGAGAGAAGAAACTGTTAGCATAAGACTTATAATAATATCAGAAGAAAAAACATAATTAAGAAAAGGGAACAATAAAAGAGCAGGAATTAAGAAGAGAGAATATGACGATTGACGTTGCATTTACATTTTTGAAGGTCAAAGTTGACTGGGAATCAAAAAGCCGGAAGAGATGCCCACAAGAGCGCCAACAAGAAGACTACATACCATTAATAAAAGGCATAACCCTCCGCAGTTCTTTTTAGGTTTTGGGATTTGAACCAGTTAACTGGTGATAACTATGCGGTACACAATATATCAAAACATGGCCATATTTGGTACTGTTTAAAGCAAGATCAGTCAGTCAGTTAAGTACCATACGTAATAAACGCTTTGGGCGATCATTTCTCGAAAGAGACATGACAGACTTGGCAGAAGATTATCCCGCAGTAGGTTGCCAACGCTTTCTGCGGTAGACTGGTTGCCAGCCAAGGCTATAGAACCAAATCTATCCTCTTATTTGACTCATAGCTAGAGAGGGAAGAGATGTATTATATTATTAAGTAGTAATTAGTGGGGGATCAGTCTATTACTTCATAACAATATAAAACTGATCATTCACTTTGTGTCCAGTAGAAGCCTTAATAATGTTTTCAACTATTATATTCAGTCAGTCAGTTAAATGCCATACGTGATACACGCATTGGGCGATCATGTCTCTTTCGAAACATGACTGACTGGGCACAAGATTATCCCGCAGTAGGTTGCCATTGCTTTCTGCGGTAGACCGGTTGCCAGCCAAGGATAAAGAACACAATCTTTCTTGTTATTTAACCCATAGCCGAAGGGAAGAGACGGAATAATACATTTCCCAAGGGTATTTGCGCATAAGTGAATGTAAAGAATTCAACTGGAATTCGAACTCGGCTCGCCGATTTCTCGTTCCGAGTTGATATCCACTGTACCACAACGCACATACAATCCCCCAAATCACTACAGAGCGACCCCGAGGAGAGGGAACTAGAACACAACAAGTAGACATTCTCAAAGAATCTCTTTGGAGTTTGGCAAATATCATTCTTTAAACATTATGGATTAGCGATACAGAATCTCAAATAAAGAACTATGCCAAATAACAGAGACCACGTCAATGAACAGCGACAACAACTAAAATGCATAGCACATGTAACTCGTGAAAGTGGAAATAATGACATATTCAAAACGTTGATCTTCCACGCAACTTTAAACAAAAGTTTAGGAAGGAAACTAGTGGAAAAAGTGTAACAGCTACTGAACTTGAAAATCTGTTTTCTTGAAAAATCGTTTTACGGGAAATATTTTATAAATTTCAACCGGAAGCAACGCCGGTTGCTCGGTCAATGAATGCTAAATGTTTCCTTGGAGGGAAACGGCTAATGTTAACATTGCCCTTATCATTATCCAATGCTTCATGTACGAAATTCTGATACTGTGAGTATAATTAAAAGAAGCAATGAAATTAGAGGGGAAAATACGTGTCAAAAAATAACAATAAGTGGCAATACTTCATCAAAGTTTAATGCTAATAATTCCACTCTAATAAAAACTAATAGAAATAAGTTAAACGAAATGCATATAAAAATGAATAATTTTATTTAAAAGATCCAGACAAAGATTTTCTTGTTGAATGATCATTATTTTTCTAATATGAAAGCCATGAATCTGACTCAACCA
Organism: Ascarosepion bandense; assembly: GCA_037127315.1. NCBI lineage: Eukaryota > Metazoa > Mollusca > Cephalopoda > Sepiida > Sepiidae > Ascarosepion > Ascarosepion bandense. The sequence continues at coordinate 892,329 of JBBBDQ010001727.1, forward strand.
TACAACATTGCTCTAGTGGATATTTACTAAGTTATTTTTATTACAGTTCAAGAAAAGATGAATTTTGATGAAAAAATTCTATTGCATGTTTTCCTAATTTAATAATCTGTTTTCCTAGCTGAAGAATCTTTCCTAAGGCAAGTAAACATAAACATTACTATGTCTGACACAAGGTTTAATTGGAACTTCAAATGGTCAGGTCAGTGACACACAAAATAATTGTAATTAAAACAATAAAAATGAAGAAAGTATCCCAAATAATTTACTGAATAATAAAAAACATAACCGACTATAACAGCTGCACAGTATGGGCTTCGTCAGCGCCGTTACGGCCGCCGTCTAGCATACCTTCGTCAGCGCCGTTACGGCCGCCGTCTAGCATACCTTCGTCAGCGCCGTTACGACCGCCGTCTAGCATACCTTCGTCAGCGCCGTTACGACCGCCGTCTAGCATACCTTCGTCAGCGCCGTTACTGCGAGGCCGTCGCTATATTACCAGGTCTGTTCTATGATTAAAGTTGACTAGCTGACGTCACACTTAGTAGTGTTGTTTTACTACCCGGCGTCCGTTAGCGTTAACTTATTTTCAGAACCAAATTGCAAAGGGAATTATAAAAATGGACCAAAAATTCATTGTTTTTTGTTTCCAAAAAATAAACATTTATTTGAAACATGCCATTAAAAGGGAGAATTTTACTACAAGTCCATTTAGCAAAGTGAGTAGTTAAAATTTTATCACCATTTATTTCAACAGTCTCTAAAATCAAAATTTGCTAAAATATTAGTTTTGCCGTAGCACAAGAAAGAAAGCACTTTGTTTATAATATATCTTTTAAATTAATATAATAAAATAAGATATTATTTTTATTTCTTTGAATAAAATTGAAATAAAAATTATCTTAAAAAATATCTATTAAAAAAATAAAATTTATGGCTATTCGTTCGTAAGTTGTTTTTTTTTTTCGAAATGTTTTAAAACTTAAACTGAAGCCGAAAAAAGTTGTTAAACATTATATTTTCTAAAAATATTTGAATTAATATTTTATTGATATTTTATTTAAGAAAATAATGTTTTCTTTTCAATGAAATGTTTCAAAAAATTCTTAAGAATAGAAAGTAAAATCTTACTTAACTTTTCAATACTTGCAACTTTATGAATCGTTTTTAAACATGAAAAAATATTCCTGAATTAATTGTTTTTATTCTTTTTCCTGTATTAACAAAAACTACAAAATTTATTTTTTAGTCAATTTTAAAAGAATTTGTTTTATTTTTAAGGTTTTTTATTTGAAAACTCCGTGAAATTATTTCTTGCAAAAGTCAAGAAATCACATTACCGAAAATTAAAACATGAAAATGATGTTTTAAACTTTGTTTAAACCTATTATTTCTGAATAATTTTTGAATTTATTTGAAACATACAGGCCTAAATCACACCACACTTGAATTTTAAAACCTAATTTTTAAAATATTTAATTTTTAGAAAATATTTAGCACAAAATGAACACCCTCAAAAAATATTTTCCAAACATTTTTTCCTATTTTTGATAATTTGAAGTTAATTATCGATATTAATCCATAGAAAAAATTGGAAATAAAAAAATTAGAATTTTAACTGAAGAATAAATCTTTTATAATTGGTTTAGGGATTTCTAATCCTTAAAAAATTAATTAGTAAGTAAAACATTAACCAAAAAAGAGTTTTGCAAAAAAATGATTTTTTTTAATAAACAGTTTAACATCATAAATGAAATAGAAACATTAATTTTTACTTTTTTTTTCATTTTTTACAATTAAGATATTTTAAAAATGTAATTGAATTACCAAATATCCTAGGATTTTTTAGGTGTATTTTTTTTAAAGGTAAAAATTTATCTTTTTATTTCATCCAGTAGGATTAACAATGGATTCAATCAAAATATTTCAAAATATTATTTTAAAATTCGAACTCCGTTGTTTTTTAGCAGAATTTCCCTAAAGACAATTTGTTGATATTAATGAATCTATTGGATTAAAAGTTTTTAAAAATCTATTTCAGATTTAGCTATCCTATCGTTAATTCGTTCGATTCATAATTATTTATTGCTGTTATGCTGTTAAAAAAAATGGAAATGTTATAGTTGTAAAAGTTTAGTATCAGGAAGAGACCTGATAAAACAGTTATTTTCAAGGAATTAATAGAGGTTCTCTGTTATATCCCAATGATGTAACAACAAATTTAGTACTATACAATTATATTGTTATTAATAAACTTGTCAAGAATCCTTCTTTTCTTCATTCAATGAATCAAAGAAAATTGTCTATGTACATAACATTGGATGTTTTGGCTAATGATGAACTTCTTTTTCATGTTGACTCATGTGGTGAAGGTCACAGCATTGAAAAAAATGATTATCTGGACCTCTTCTAATGCATTATTAAATAATTTATGTAGCAAGGAAAATGATATTACTTGTAAGAAGTTAAGTAAAAAAAGAAAACTTCAAACATTCAACTGAATTTTGAGACATAAAAAACTTTTATAAGCTTGATTTTAAAAAAAAGTAACTTAAACTTATTTAGTTTGAATTAATTTGCTTGAATTTAAATTGTTGTATTTTTTAATATATTTAATTAATTTGCTTATTTATTGTTGCTTCTTGTTTGTTCCTAAATTCTAATGGTTGCTTGAAGTTGATTGCTATATTTGAGTGATTCTGATTTAAAAATTCTTGCAATTAAAACAAGTGATTGTGATTTTTCATAATTAAATTAAAAATATGAAAATTTAAGCAGTGTTTGTTAAATTTTTAGAATTTAGACGAATAAACGAAAAGTTTTGTCTTTAAAACTGTGTATATTTAACAAACACGACCGACAGTCAGTAGTCAACAATAATGTTTATATTTTCTTATTAATGATTGTTTTCCTTATTTTTAATTAACATTAATAAAACCAGCATAAATCAAAAACATGTGTATTTCTTATTTTTCTTGTTACATTTTAAAAAGTTTTAAAATCTTTATTAAAAAAAACGACTTTGTGATTATCAACATTGTCATGAAGTGAAAGACACGGCTGCTACGCTAATTCATGACTCTACTACCGTCACATTTCATCGCTTCGGCCTTGGTGATATATAGCGACGGCCTCGGTTACGGCCGCCGTCTGGCATACCTTCGTCAGCGCCGTTACGGTCGTCATCTAGCATACGTAGTGGTGTGTTTAAAAAGACTGACAAAAGCCACATAATATGTAAAAAAAACAACATTTATTTCAAATATAAATGCAGCCTTGTGAAAACTGCAACAAATTAAAAACGACATAAAATAAAATACAAAAAACAATGCATTTTGAAGGTAAAAAAACATTTTAAAATTTTTTTTAGGGAAGTTTTATACTTAATAAACGTGAAATGAGAGTTTTTATGAATAGAAAAATCAGCAGTAAAGTTTTATGTTTTAACATTTACGAAAAAAGGGTAGAAAAACCTCTTAGAAAATAATAGCAAAGCGTTAAAAATACATTTATAAGACGCTAAAAATACTTAGCTTAAAACTCAACTTTAGGGAAAAACAAGGAAAGAAAATTATCTTTTCTGACACACTGTTAGCGGCCATGAACTAAAGCTAGTGTCTAGTAGCAGGGAGAAAAATCTACAGTGTGACTATCCTCATTGCCGCCCGGAGCTGAAAAGGTCGTGTAGGGCATTTGGCCTGAGAACAACGACTGTGTATTCCTACGCCGGAGGTATAAGAGAGCGGTTAACATTTGAAGCAGGAAAGGAAGAGTACTAATTTGTCTGGCGATATTATCTTAAGAGGTAAAAAAGCCACTGGTAATGGAATACAGGGTTGGCTTTGTCGAGAAACGAACCTGCTGATTTTACAAAATGGGATCTGGTCGCAACAAGAAATTAGGTCTAGTTTCTAGGGTAACTTGGCGGCAACCACAAGGGCTATGACACAACTTTGAATTCAGAGTTTTCTTTTTCCTAGGCTGGTTGTCATTCAAAGCTGTAGAACCCAGTCTGTCTTACTATTTACCTATAGCTGGGAAGAGGAGTGTTGGATCCATACCTTTTTTAAGGCCAGTAAATATAACGAACTCGACTGGTATTCGAACGCAGCTTTCGGCTCTTCAGTCCGAGCCACAGTCGGATTTACTATACTATACTATATGTATATATATATATATATATATAAAGAAAAATTCAACACCTCATTTAAATTGGTTATAAATTGTTATTCATTTCAATAAGCTAAATTAGTTCATTTCATCAAACCACACAATATTCGTTCCATTTGTTACAAAACTTTTTGCCGGAGAGCGTAAGTATTTATAAAAGTATATTTATTTTGTTATCCTCGGCGTTTACGGACTGGACATCTATACCTATATATATATATATATATATATATATATATATATATATGTGTGTGTGTGTGTGTGTGTGTGTGTGTGTGTGTGTGGACATCGAAGTCAATAGAGGTGAAATTCTGTGTAATGATAAACGCAATCTTCAGGCCGGACGAGTTCGTTTTGTATGAAACAGACTGTCGCCTCTGGGTGTTGACTTCAATGTCCACTTTTATACTACTCTGGCATGTACGCATCGCTCATTCAGTAAAATGAATTAGAGCACTCTGGCTATTGGGTGCATATAATGATAATATACGCGCTAAAAGGTCTGCCTTTTTCCACTGAACGCCCATAGCCCAGAGGTAGAATCGCCGACTGAAGCCAATTTGGTCGGGTTTCAATCCTGGGTTAAAAGGCAATCGGAGTCTAACCGTACTGATGAGCTGTGATACAGCGAAACAGATCTATCTGCAGATGACAATATATATATATATATATATATATATATATACTTTCTATTCATCGGTCCTCTTTTAGATAACTTATTCTAAATATACAATACTTAACTCCCACGCATATGTCGTCCATATCTGGTTTCCAGTTGATCTGTTATCATTAATTTTGTGTGACCATCGATTGACTCCTGCAGAGACCGTAGAGACTGTTTCAGTAAAGCGTGAATTTTATTCGTCTTGTCTAATTCTGATGGAATGCAAAACTCAGATATAATTGGAAGCGCTATCAATAATTAAAAATTCGTCATCGTTTGTATAAGTTTACTTTTTGAAACATTCGACATTTTTTTTATTTTCTAATAACACAAATCAGTTGTATTCCGAATGAATATTTTAGTCTCCGAAGAGTGGATTTTAATAACAAGGTTTGAAATATCATTGCTTAAACGGTTTATTCGCATGCCTTTTTATGAAGCGAATATAGAATCCAACAAAATCACTTGTAAATGTGACAAACCAACATATCGTACGCGCTCGCATACAAGTCGATTTTGTATAGGTCGATTCATTACTACTTAGTTAATACTATGTCGAGTGACTGAATTGTGAAAGATAATACTGATTCAATTTCTAGATCTTCTGCTTGAAGGAGACCTGACTGACTGTGCAGAGGATTTACGTTGTAATAACATAGTAATATTGCGTGTAAAAAAAAACAACTGATACACGATGAAAGCATTTCCTGCACAATGGGTTAAACAGTCATTGCTCCAGGCCGTCACCATTTATCGCCTCTTTTCTCTTTTAGAAGTATGTATATATTTTTGTGACTTTTTCTTCTAGATTGATTTTCAGTCAAGCACTCGGGGTAATGACATGAACCCTACTAACCTCATGAATACACTGAATTGCCAATTAGACATTTTGAATCATTTCACCTCTGATAACCCAGTAAAGCCACTAAGACGCAAAGAATTATCGTGTGTGAAAAAAATGGAAAAAATAGGGAAATATTCAGTAAGTTAGTTAAATGCCATACGTGATGCATACTTAGGTGATCATGTCTTCAAATAGACATAACTGGCTTGGCAGAAGATTTTCCCGCGGTAGGCTGCCATTAATTTCTGCGTCAGACTGGTTGTCAACCAAGGTTATAGAACCCAATCTGTCTTCTAGAGGGAGAAGCAACCTTTCCCAAGGGTATTTACCGAGGCGATATTCACAGCACAACCCATATACATTCTCTACGTTTAGGTACGGGGGCGTAAATGTCTAAGTTAACCGTTTGTGAGCGGGAAAATATTTTTTATTAGGAGATTTTAGGAGAAGTGACAGGTATTGCTTAGATAGAATAGCTCTTTGGAACAGAAATTACTCATTACTGTAAGCCCACAAAAATTTAGGGTGCTTTATGTTTGAGAGTAAATGAATAGCCAGGATTTCCAAGGAACAGACGCTCTCTATTTGGTTCTTAATCTTTGTTCTTTGTCATTAAATAGGATCTCATGTCAAACAGTAATCAGTAAATATCCAAAATAGTCATTTAGTAGAACGTAATTAGTTTTAGTTATTCTATTTTCTAGATATAGAAACTAGCAATCTATGTAAAGAAATGAAATAATATATATTTATAATGAAAAACAGATTTAAACTTATTTATAAATGAAACTTTGTATGTGTGTGAATCCGTTAGCTATAGACTCCGAAACGGCTGAACCGATTTTCTTGAAAATTTACACAGTTGTACTATAAGCGTCTGCGAGTGTTCTTAGCTAGGTATTGTGTCGAGGTACCCCTGATAAATATCGAAAATCAATAATCGAAAAAATCAGGTTATAGAAGGAGTGGTCCGATTTTAATCAAATTTGATACACTCATAGACAAAGACATAAGAAACGATATTCAGAGGTTTCAAGGTTGCAGTTATTAAAATAGTGCAGAAAATCGATAATATATATAAAAGGCAAGATGTTTGTGTGTGTGTCTGTTTATCTGCCTGGATGTATTTTTTTCAGCCCTTTTACTTCAGTTCTTGCTTCGGCTTGGCTCTAAGTAGGTATAATTGTAGTTCTTAGTCTCAGCCATGATACCATTTACTCAGAGGACTTATTTAGCCTTCAAAATTCAGTTTACGACGAAACAACTTATTTGATATCGATACCAGGAATTCGAAATTTGATTTACATCCATTTATTTTTCTTTCAGTCTACGGAGTGGTTGCCTTGATGATTGATAGAACAGCAACTTCGTCTTAGACTCGTTGAAATTTATAAGCCACTTCTTTCCCAAGTTCCCCACTGATTGTAGATCCCTCTCAAGATCAGTAGCGGGGTTATGTTTGTTCGCCTCGCCGGATTTCATAGTGATGCGGGAGTAAATTGTGGTATCATTTGCGTAGATGATTACGTGTGACTTGATCACGTCTGTGAGATCATTTATGAAAATAATAAAGAGCATCGGGCCTAAAAACAGATATTAAATACATAGTAAATATCAATTTTAACACTATTATTTTTATTCCGATCATACTGAAAATTGTACAAATTTGTTGCTAAAACTACAAGAAACCAAGTACAAGTTAGTAATAGTATTAGAAACACCAACAATACAGGGTGTGAAGGGTAAATTACCGTCATTTTATGTCGTGGACCCGGTTAAGAGTCCAGCAAAAAATAATAATACAACAACAACAACAACAACCAAAATAGGAAATAACGATATATATATTAAACACATCAAAATACAAATACGTGGAACTTTGTTAGTAGAACGATAAATACGGGTTAGGAAGTAATACTTATAACTGGGACTCGCAATGGTAGTTACGGTAGCAGTCTTGTCTATCTCACTCTGTTTCTGCGTATCTCTTCATATCGCTGCTCTTCTGCTTATCTGCCCTATGCTAACACCTCTTGTTAGGGGAAGTATATATAGTAAATGGTCGAATTCAATCTGTTGAAATGGGTGATGTCATCATGACATTTTATATTCCTAATTTTGCGAGTACGCGTTGTTTGTTTTTGATTTTGTCGACTGCTCAATATAGCACGGTCAGTTGGGCACCGTCTGTGAGAAAAAGCTGACCATGATGCAATTCACTCCATCAGAAATTCGAAAAGGCATTTTCGCTGTAAGCTTTGACATGTACGTTTTGGAGTATTTCGGTGTCAGTCTAATAATAGTGCAGAGGACCCGGAATAAGTTGGATAAGTTTAATGGTGATTAGGGCGGCTCGGAAAACCCACTCTGATCGTTCTGATAAGAAAAGAACTCCTGAATTTGTTATCAAGGGCCTCAGTCTCATCATGAGGACTTACACCAAATGCCTTGAGGTTGTGCTGCCTTGAAGAGGTAGTGCTACCTAGGATAAATAGGGTGGCTACTGGAGGACACTAAGTCTAACAACAGAACTCTGCACCATGCCAAACAAGCAGGAGAACCCAGTCATGGCCATCAGACGATTTCTGCGATCATATCACCCCTTACATCTGTTCTACTAACTCCCTAGACTGCAATCCCCTTTGAATATTATGTGTGAATCTTCTTGTAACATCAAAGATGAATTGAAAACAGAGATTAAAGAATCATTCACTTAATTAAACAACGAGTCTAGAAGAGTTGCTGGAGATTCCGAATTCGCCTGGAGACCGTGAATGTAGCTAATGGTGATTTTATTGAATAAATTTACTCTTTACTATTTCAATATATTTTTTATGCAATTTTAATAAATATTTCTGTAAACATATGTGCGTTGTGGTGCAGTAGATATCGGCTTGGAAGAAGAATTCGGGGAGCCGAGTTGGAATTCAAGTTGAATTCTTTACATTCACTTACGCGAAAAAACCCTCGAGAAAGGTATTATTCCGTCTCTTCCCCCCAGTTATGGGTTAAATAATACGACAGATTGGGTTCTATAGCCTTGGTCGACAACCAGTCTACCGCAGAAAGTAATGGTAACCTACTCTGGGATAATCTCCTGTCCATTCATTCATGTCTCTTTCGAAACATGATCGCCCAAGCGTGCATCACGTATGGCTCTTAACTGATACCTGTAACTATGAAATATCAGTAATATTTTTATTTCTGCGTCATTTAGACGACAATTTCACCATCGCACCCTTTATTTTATGATATTTTCAATGTATTCACAGATTGTCTTTGTCTATAAATTCACGGAATAAATCCGTGTCTCAGCACCTTTCGCTATCTTTTAAAAAAATAATTTTTTCTGTTGCGTTTTGTGTCGTCTGTTGACATTGATGTCAACACTCAACGGCGACATTCTGTTTCGTGATTAAACGCAAAAATGACACCTGTGGATTGTGTTTAAGCATGAAACAAACGGTCACCGCTGAGTGCTGATTATTTGATAACTAGTAATTAATAATTATTTTTTATGCCCTAATGAGTAGGTGGTATATAGACAGAAGCCCGACCTTGCATCCAGCGTTTTTATGACACCGTGATTATATACACAGGACTTTTTAAGATACCATGATGATACATATGTGGCTTTATATGAGAATGTGATGATATACATGGAGCTTTTTAATATCCTATAATGATATATATGAGGCTTTATATAACAATGTGAGGATATATTCTAGGATTTTTAAGACGCTGTGATGATATACATGAGGCTTTATATGACAATGTGAGGATATACTCAAGAATTGTAGTTCTCCAGAAAAATTTGATCGAGTGGAATGTCCTTTGGAATACAGAGGAAATAAGGGTGATTAAACTCCATGGAATTAACTCAAGATCTCCGGGCAGTGCTCGATGAAAGTTTTACAAGAAACTCCAATTCATTTGCCTGAGACATTTAGGTGACTGATCAGGTTTTATGCCAATATATAACTTGAAGATGAACAATAGATCTTCTTTACACTATTCACAAGTGGACTATTATCTTCATCTTTGTTGTTATTATCACAATGTTTTAGTCCTTGCACCTTCTGGCCTATATTGCATGTATATCGACGTGGGTAACTTACAGGGATTTCTGAGCAACAACTAAGCATTCCCAAAAATAATAACTAGACAAGATATCCCTAGACATGAGCAATGGAACAAAGATAAGAGCCCGACCCTACCTTAAGGATATTTTTGGCCGCGCTTACGGGCTCGGATTTCATACTTTACTTGGCCTTGTGCCATATCTGCTTCAGTCATCTGCCCTAGTGAGTAGGTGGTAGATAGACAGAAGCCCGACCTTGCATCCAGGGTTTTTATGACACCGTGATTATATACACAGGACTTTTTAAGATACCATGATGATACATATGTGGCTTTATATGACAATGTGAGGATATACTCAAGAATTGTAGTTCTCCAGAAAAATTTGATCGAGTGGAATGTCCTTTGGAATACAAGAAAACTCCAATTCATTTGCCTGAGACATTTAGGTGACTGATCAGGTTTTATGCCAATATATAACTTAAAAATGAACAATAGATCTTCTTTACACTATTCACAAGTGGACTATTATCTTCATCTTTGTTGTTATTATCACAATGTTTTAGTCCTTGCACCTTCTGGCCTATATTGCATGTATATCGACGTGGGTAACTTACAGGGATTTCTGAGCAACAACTAAGCATTCCCAAAAATTGATATTTTCAATGTATTCACAGATTGTCACCGCTGAGTGCTGATTATTTGATAACTAGTAATTAATAATTATTTTTTATTTTAATATTATAATGTAGAATATGAATCTTTTTTAAAGAAAAGATAGAATAACCCCCTTTATTTCTAATAGGAATTATTCATATTCACTATTATAATATATGTATTTCTGCATATATATTTCAAATCCTGTTTATTTTAAATGCCACATATAATTTTTAAGTTAAAATTAAAAATCTGTAATCTCAGTATAGCGTATCGCTATGTCAACAACTAGATATGTTTATTTAAATTTAAATGATGTGACGGTTAGTTTATACTGCTGGTTGCGTTGTCTATAAAAGTCCAAGTCCTATTATCGGTGGGGGGCTAATATTCATAATTAATAATATATACTTAATAGCTCTGTTATATTACATCAATTACTTTTTATTAACGCCAGAACTATATGTACGATTTGTTATAAGTATATTTTGCTCTTTCCAGTCGGGCACTGTTATAGGTGTAATAAAATATTTATACTTAATGACCTGATTATGGAACCTATTAACTATGGGACCTATTATCTTGGACTACTATACCAAAAGTATCATAGCTTTTGGCAAAAGATCTTACAAGCTGAGCCTTTTACGCCACATCTAGAGCGTCATAACGAGAATGAGGTGGAAGCTTTCATTTAAACCTAAAACGAGTATAACAACCAAAAAGATGTCGAGTTTTATGAATTTAAGTCCCCCCCCCAAACACCACCATACGATGAACAATTATTGGACTTCAAGAAAGATCTATTTTTGGTTGGTCCTGGGCATGACGGTAAACTGCATCCGGCAGCAAGGTCCCTGATTGGGAGGTTGTGAGGAGCATGGAACCACCTCTTAATTGCTGTTGTTATCAGGTCCAACCTGACTCAGAGTGGTAGTACCTGTTAGGGTTCCAGCTACGGGCAAATAGTTTATCCCCAAAATGGGATCAGAACACTATGAAAGTATAAAAATACACTTTTATAGAAAAATAAAAATTTTTAAGGAAAAATATTACCAACAATCTATTTTTGAAGAAAAGATGATTGCCATAACACATTTTTGAAGGAAAAAATTGTTCTCAGCAAAATATTTTTGAATACAAAACTAGAAGACATTTTCAGTTTTCTAAAATAAAAAAAGAATAAAAACTAAAAATTTTAATTAAAGTCTGACTAAATTAAACTTCTCACTATAACAGAACATTAAGAAAACAAAAAACAAAACTTAAAACCCCTCTTTTTTTGGTGGGGGGGGGCATTAAATAACCCACAGAGGTTGATATGCTGTTAAGCAAAACTCAAACTCAAACTATTCTTGGTAATATAAAAAAATTAAATTCGCCCAAACTATCAACGATCTACAGCAAAAAACGATAAAAGGCATCTCCATGACCAAAAATCGGATAAAATAATTACTAAAGCGGATAAGACAAGCAACCATTACGAAATCGCTGTGGATATGTATCACAAAGTTATCAACAAAGAAGTTAATACGTTTTATAAAAAGGCACCCAAGTGGAGAAATGACATCAACAGTGAAGCTAAGAAAATAACCATAGATAAAAAAAAAATAATGGTGATAGAATTTTCAAATTCCACAAACAACGAAGCTATTTCGTGATTATATAAACGAAGATGATTTGTGATTACATTCAAATTATCACTTAATACAGGCTGCAATAAATAAATTGTCGTCTAAATTACGCGTAATTTATCACAGTTAAAGATCACAAAAAAAAAAACTTCCTAAATAACCCTCACTACTGATTATTTAATACAATTAAAAATGATATTAATAAAATCAGAAAAGACATCCTTGAAAGAGCAGGTAAGTACATAAACGGCGCACAAGGAATAAACCAGCGTCATAAAAAATGCAAAAGTCATAGAATGGTTTCCTAGTATAAAAAGAAAGAATGAATGTAAATTCATCCAATTTGATATTTGTGACTTTTACCCGTTTATCATCAGGAATCTTTTAATGTAGGTACCTCCAGAAATTCGCGGGAAAAACAGCATAGCGTAATGAAAAAGGTCACACACCTAACGAAAATAAAGTTTTATCGTCAAAATGCTCATGTTATTATTTAGAAGAAAGATCAAATTATTTTTTAATTATTTTTTGAAAATTTTTTAATCCTTTCTAACACGTTCGAAATTTTGGTTAAAATCTTGTTTAGTTAACGTCATCACCTAATCTAATCATTGATTTTTTGCGTGTTTTTTTTCCGTAGAAAACACATTAATTGGAAATTCTTTTAAAAATCAAATAATTGTCCGATTTTAATGACATTTTCAAAACTTGTTCACAAATAAATGAAATTATTTAAAAAAGTTTTTAGAAAATATTGGTAATTTTTTTTTTAAATGTGTTACTCCTCCCACTTAATTTCATGAAATTTCCCACAAAACCTTCTTATTCCCTGACATTTTTTTTTGTTAAAAGTAGGAGTCTTTGGTGATTGTAAATCACGTACTTTTTTTTCTAATTAGTACCCAACTAAATGAAAATCTGCTCTGAACTGAAAAATAATAAATCCAATAAAACTATGAAATTACTTCATTAGAAAAGCTTCTAATTGTGTTTGTAAATAAATAATATTAAGGACATTATTATCTCAAGAAACAAAATTTATTTGATGAATAATGAATTTTTACAAGATGCTTTAAAAGTTTTCTACATTTTAATTATAATAATTTAATAGTTTAAAATCTTGTAAAATTCTGTATTTGTTTGTTCCCTGGAGGTTATATAATAATTAAGTGGAAACGAAATTTACGAGTCTAAAATTGCAAAGATTATTAAAAGTAAAGGTGCCGAACTATTTTTAAAATAATTTTTATTTACTTAATACGTTCCTTACTTTCCTGTATGGTTGACTCAAACTGCCATCATTATGAAAAGGTTCCGTAATTTAAGAGTTTTGTCCCTTCCCTTAGATTTATGAAAATTGCTTTTATGTTCATGCGTAGAAAGCTGTCATCGCCTCGTCATTTAACAGTCCGTCAAACATTCGATCAGATGAATACGACAAATCGTTAATAATTGGTTGTATATTACTTTTTTATGCAATAAGTAAGTAATATTTCTTTAAAATCAGATTAATTTAATTTTCAATTTTTTAATTTTACTAAAACAAAGTGTTAGAAATCTTTCGAAATATTTTTAAAATCGATGAATTTTTGTTTGTTTAAAAATTTCTTAAAATGAAGAAAATGGTCGCTTTTAAGAAAATTTTAAGAAATCAAAATTGAATATGACCTTCCAATCTATGTAATTTCTATCTGAAATACACCATAACGTTTACTTAATGGAAATAATAAAGTTAATCATTAAGCTTTTAATTAAATCTAAAATGAAATCTTCAAGAATGCTTTTTCATTTAAAAAATTTCATTTTAAAATTAGGTATCGAAAATTTATGCCGAAAAACTGGAGGGACCTATTTTAATGTTTGCTATATAAATTTAGCAAAACATATTGCACTATTAGAGATCGCAATATAAATTTCATAAAATAGACAGAAAAATCTATATTATTCCATAATGGTTGTCTGCTGACCCAAAAAAAAAAAGTGACCCAAAATTTAATATTGCTATAGAAGCGTATGATTTAGCGACGGGATGCGAAACAGTTGGAATCTTGTTACTGTGGAGATTTCGATTTATTTTTGACATTAAAGACACCGGACGGTGTAATTCTCCTCGGCGAAACAAGTCCACGAAATATAGACCAATTAAGAAGGATCTTAGAGAATATTTCAAAGATCACAAGCTATATATTACTACTAAAGTCAATGTTAAAGTGATCTACTTTCTTGATGTGACCTTAGACTTGAATACTGGGTATTACAAACTATTCCCCAAAGATCTACAAACCATAAGAACACCAGTAAAGAATCAAACCACGATGATAATATTCTAGACTAGCAGTATAGCCCGGCGTTGCTCGGGTGTAATGAAAGCTTTAAAACTAATCCATGGTCCTGGAGCTCAGATTCAGCCTAAAGAATATTTGAAATAATAAAATAATTGCGACAATTTACCAATCGTACCTAGTATATATATATATATATATATATATATATATATATATATATATACTAGCAATATAGCCCGGAGTTGCTCGGGTGTAATGAAAGCTTTAAAACTAATCCATGGTCCTAGAGCTCAGACTCAGCCTAAAGAATATTTGTGTGAAGTTTGGTGAGAATCAGATAAAAATTGTGGATTTGTATAAAGGACATACAGACAGATAAACAAACACACGCACAAACATCTTGCCTTTTATATATATATATTATCGATTTTCTGCACTATTGTAAGAAATGCAACCTTGAAACTTCTGAATATCGTTTCTTATGTCTTTGTCTATGAATGTATCAAATTTGATTAAAATCGGACCACTCCTTCTATAATCCGATTTTTTCGATTATCGATTTTTGATATTTATCGGGGATACCTCGACACAAAACCTATCTAAGAACACTCGCACATGCTTATCGTATAACGGAAACATCTCTCAAGGGATCCATTTCGCCAACAACACATCAGGAGAGAACCGTTGGTAGGGATCAAAGAAAAAAACGAAAAAATATTCACATGAGCAAAAAAGGGGTGGGGAACAGAGGCATATAAACAATTAGAGAGGAGGATAAAATCGAGGGGAAAATAACTAAATATATACGATTGTTATTTCTCCTCGATTTTATCACCCTAGCTAAATGTTTCCGTTTCTGATTTTTAAAGCAATATATATATATATATATATATATATATATATATATATATATATATATATATTGTAATGGTTGTTACAATGGTTTATAAAATCACAGTATCACTATGTAGTATCACTGTGTACTGATACTATGCTTTTATAAACCATTGTAACAACCATTACAATATAAAACTCTACGTTGTATCGAGCACTCTTTATAAAAGTAAATGCATGAACAGTGGGTTTAAAACCTACGTGTTCCATAACTTTTTTACAATATATATATATATATATATATATTTAGTATATCGAGGCAGCAAGTAATTTTCTAGACATATTCTATTAAATATAAGAGACAATGAATGTCTATTATGTTTAATCATGAGCCGTTCTAAACGTCGTATTTTTGCTTTAATTTCAGTTGAAAATAAAGACAAAAAATTCTCCAACATTTGGATAATTATTTATTGGTTTTCTTCTAAGCTTTCGGCTCACATGAGCCATCTTCAGAGAGGTAGTTTAAACTGAAATATTATAAAATCCACCATCACCGATGATTTTATTTTGTGTTGACATAAAACTCCGCTTGGTAACGGCAATAGTTACCAAAAATAATAAACGCAGTTCTTAAGTTTGCGATGCGGTTTTATGACGTCACACCGCGGGATAGCGCGAAATGACAACAAAACCATCTAGTCATATATATATATATATATATATATATATATATATATATATATATATATAACTTTATAGAGCCCCAAAAAGCCTGATGGTTTTTATCTTATTTATTATCTTATTTGATACGTGTTACAAAGGACCATGTATTAAGACGCCCCATAAGAGCCCGTTTCATCCCATACTTGGTTCACTCCGATCTGAGAAAATAACACCTTTTAATCATCATGTTCTAACGTATATCGGAAGGATTTTCCTAAATTTACTTCATATGAACTTTAAAAACACTAAAAAAAGATGCTTAACAAAAATAAGGTTAAGATTAGTTATAACTGCGTTAATAACATCAATAAAACAACATCCCAACACAACGAATATATTGTCAACAAAGACAACGTTAATTGCGTTAAAAGAGAATTCAACTGCCAAAAATACGATATGATTAAACGGTCAGTGTAGGAATGATAGCATTATATACCGAGCTACCATACATTCTGGAAATGATGGTGAGTTTTATTTTTGTTCCACTGAAAATTATTAGAAATTTTGTTTCTACCATCAATGACAATAGATAATATAAAATGCAAAAACAGCACTGCTCTTTCTAAATATGTCTTTCAGTTAAACAATGGTGGTATTTTCCTTGTCATCAAATGGGTTATCATAGTTAGAACCGGGAAAGGAAACAGATGTAATTTATGTCTTGCTGAGAAATTAATTTTCTTAAAACAATTAAATAACACTAACTTATTAAACAAAATAAATGAACTGATGGTGACATCTTGACATAAAAGTAAATATCTACTTAAATACGTTTATCTAGATTAACCAAAGATTGTCTAATCTTGATTAATATTTAATAATTGATAATTAATAATTAATTTTTTTTTTAATCTTATAATGAAGATTATGATGTTTTTTTTAGAACAAGTACAAGTAAACTCTCCTTATTTTTTTAATATGAATGATTCATATATATATATATATATATATATATATATATATATATACTGCACACACACACACATATATATTTATTATAAGTTATAGTTTAGAACATGTACAAATTATAATTTACTACAAAAGTGTACATTTTGTTTTGACATCGAAACAAAATGTACACTTTTGTAGTAAATTATAATTTGTACATGTTCTAAACTATAATTGATAATAAATATTCATAGCTCTATTTCTATATTGAGCACTCTTTTAAATTAATGTTTTGAACATTGTTGATACTTTCTTCGTTCATTATTCACTTATATATATATATATATATATATATAGGCAATAAATTATAATATCAATACCATATATATATATATATAGGCAATGAATTATAATATCAATACCATATATATATATATATATATATATATATATATATATATATATATAGGCAATAAATTATAATATCAATACCATATATATATATATATATATTGTTCAATGTCTCTTTTACAATCCTCAATCCTGCTTTCTCATTCTCTCTACTGGCTTTACCTCACACACAAAAAAATTACCAATATAAAGAAAACGAATCTTCCATCTCCCTTCAAAAACTAGCGTTTACTACCTGGTAAGACATTGTCCTTTCAATGTCGAAACAAAATGTACGCTTTGTAGTAGTTCGTAATTTGTACATTTCCTAAACTATAATTTATAATCAATATTCATAGCGCTTATTCTATATTGAGCACTGTTTTAAATTAATGTTTTGAACGTTGTTAATATTTTCTTCGTTCCTTCTTCACTTGGATATATATATATATATATAATAGCAGTATAGCCCGGCGTTGCTCGGGTGTAATGAAAGCTTTAAAATTAATCCATGGTCCTGGAGCTCAGACTCAGCCTAAAGAATATTTGTGTGAAGTTTGGTGAGAATCGAATAAAAATTGTTGATTTGTATAAAGGACATACAGACAGATAAACAAACACATACACAAACATCTTGCCTTATATATATATATATATATATATATATATATATTATCGATTTTCTGCACTATTTGATCAGACTCGGTAGGATATTGGGCTATCGATTTCCAATATCGGAATCAAATAAGTCATCCAAGGATATATATATATTATAGATTTTCTGAACTATTGTAAGAACTGCAATTTTGAAACTTCTGAATATCGTTTTTTATGTCTTTGTCTATGAGTGTATCAAATTTGATTAAAATCGGACCACTCCTTCTATAATCCGATTTTTTCGATTATCAATTTTCGATATTTATCGGGGATACCTCGACACAAGACCTACCGCTTATAGTACAACTGTGTAAATTTTCAAGAAAATCGGTTCAGCCGTTTCGGAGTCTATAGGTAACGGATACACACACACAGAGACACACACAGGCAAATTTCCACTTATAAATAAGTTTATATATATATATATATATATATATATATAAGAAAACTCAACTCATAATTAAACGGTTATAAATTTAGAATTTATTTCGGCAGTCGTGTAAAACATCACTGTCTTGACAGACCCGAAAAGGTTATAGTTAATTTAAATTAAATTCAAAATATTAAATATATATACATTTAAACTGCGTCTAGAGATTATATGCAAAAGAGGTATTGTTAAATATTTTAGGTAAAATTCATGGCTATATGTTATCCAATGAAATCATTTGTAGTATTATGTATACCGAGTAAGCATGAAAGCAATTACGTCCCAATTGTTAATTTCAGATTGATATTTAGTATTTTTTCAGTAATTATAGTAATTTGCAGTGTCAAGAGATCATTTGCAAGAACTAGAATTTAGTATTATGGCTCATAAAAAAGAACTAACAATGAATGAAAAGAATTATATAATCAAAGAAATTAGCAAAGGAAAGTCTTAGCTTAAAATTTCTAAGGATTTGAAAAGGGATCATCGAAAAATCAAGTGAATATGCCAAATGGGAATTCAGCCAAAGAAAAAAGTATCAGGCTGAATTCAGGAATTTAACAAAGCGAGATCTATCGCATATCCGAAGAGAATTAATAAGAAACCCAAATGCGTCAAGTGCGTTCATATTTGAGGCCGTCTGGAGCTCCTATGGTGTCAAGGGAAACAAGGTGTAAAGCATTAAGGAAGTTTGCTGATATAAAAATTAAATAAAGAAACCAGTTTTAACAAAAAAACATCAGGAAAGAAGATTGCAGTGGGCAAATAATTACATGAAAGCTGATTTCAGTAAAGTGATTCTCACAGACGAATCAAATGTCACCCTCGACGTGCCCGATGGATGGGCTCGAGGATGGGTTTGAAAGCCACATGTCTCAAGAAAAATTTTTTAAACGCCAACAAGGCGGCGATGAGATCATGATATAGATTTGGATTATAGGTAAATGAGCTCGTGGGTCCATTTAAAGTAAAAGACGGGGTTAAAATGAATTCCTAAAGTTACTGTGATTTTCTAAAGCAATATTTCTTTGAATGGATTGATAACCTGTCTTTAGCCAAGCGTAGATCGATGAACTTTATGTAAGACAACACACCAAGTTATGCATCAAAGTTTACTAAATCCTGTTGAAAGAAAAGAAATTTGTTAAAGATTTTCTTATGGACTGGCCTTTAAATAGTTGTGACTTGAATCCTATTGAGAACCCGTGAAGCATCACTCAAGAGAAATATTTATTCTAATTGAAGGCAGTTCAACAGCAAGTGAGACCTCTGGGAGGCAATTAAAGTTGCTGCAATCAACTTACCAGCCGCTAAAATTGCAAATCTAACATCAGATGTTGACAATAGGCTGCTAAGAGTTATTGCAAAGAAAGGAGCATTTGTGAAATAAATTTTAGGAGGTTCTTATTTTTTGTTAATATATCTTTTATTTTAAAAATAAAATGTTATTTTTTATGTTTTTGCTTTAAGAAATTGACGAATTTGTTCTAAAATCTTTTCATATTATTTTTTTTTACATTAGTTTTACAATGTATAATAATGTAAAAGTATCAAAATAGTTGCAAATAAACTACTGACAGTCAAATTAGTCTGATTTGTTAACTTAGTAAACTTTTTTCTAACCAAAAACAATAGTTTGTTTCTATCACTATATATCGAAGTTAATAATATTGAGTAGAATCTAAACATCATCATAGGACTTTTAACATTAAAGACGCAACTCTTTATACCAATTCATAACTTGCATATAATCTCTAGACACAGTATATATTAGCAAAGAGAAGAAATGTAGAGGTTAGGTGATGGGTACAAAAGTATACAGCTTGACATTGAAGCAGAGATCGTACCGGAAATGTCACAAAAAATAAGAAACACATACACCAACCTAAACCTATACAAACAAATTATAAAACAAAAAC
>JBBBDQ010001727.1:917500-957500 GCA_037127315.1 Ascarosepion bandense
AAAATCGCCACGATAGAGTGGGGCAATATTTGCACTGGACACTGTGCAAACACTATGGAAGATATGTGAATAAACACTGGTATGAACATCACCCAGCACCGGTTACAGAAATAGAAGATGTCACCATTCTACACAGACAGAAAAACTGAAGCAAATAGGCCGGACATTGTTGTTAAAAACCAGAAAGAAAAATCTTGCCTATTAATTGACATGGATTGTCCAGCGAATTGTATCATAGCAACCAAGGAATTTGAAAAACTGTCAAAATATAAAGACCTGGAAATTGAAATAGAAAAAATGTGGAAATTGAAAACAAATATCGTACCAGTGATAGTGGGTGCACTTGGAATTATAAAAATGGAACAAAAAACACATTGAAAGAATTCCTGGAAACCCCAGCTTAAGAGATATACAAAATTTTTTTTGTTAAGTACAGCCCACGCACTAAGGAGAACTTTGTCTATATGACGCTAGGGATGATAGGGAGGATAGTAAAACAATATGAAATAGAGCCATAACAACACACCAAAACCTGCCTTAGCTTTTCTTGCAGACTTGGTTGGTAGTGCGACCATAGCATAAATCAAAATATGATGAAAAATGACAACATAATAATACTAATACTACTACTACTACTACTACTAATAATAATAATAATAATAATAAATTGTACTCATGAGTGAAACTCAAACTTTGAGAAGAGCTTTATTTATGTAAGTTGTGTTATCTATTTTTTTTTTTTTTTTTTTTTTTTTACAAAAAATGATCAATGTAAAGTTTCATGGAATCATTTCTGACCTTAGGTCTCTGGTTGGGACCCGGAAGGAAATGTGTATACAACAGAAATAAAAGTTTGAGTTCGAGTTTTGTTTAATAGCATCTCAACCTCTGTCGGTTCTTTAATGCCCAAAAGGTAGGCTTTTAAGATATTTTTTTAATGTTCCGTTATAGTAAGAAGGATGATTTAGTGAGATTTTGATAAAAATCTTTTATTATTATTATTATTATTATTATTATTTTTATTTTAGAAAACTAAAGATGTCTTCTAGTTTTGTATTAAAAAGTGTATTACTGGTAATATTTGTTTTTCTTTCAAAAATGTTTTGTTGGTAATATTTTTCTTTGAAAAATGTATATATTTCTATAAAAGTCTATTTTTATACTTTCATAGTGTTTTGATCCAACTTTGGGGATAAACTATTTACACATAGTTGGGACTCAAACAAGTGCTACCACTCCAAGTCAGGGTAGACCTGGGAACAACCTCAATTAAGAGGTGGTTTCATGCTCCTCACAACCTCCCAATTAGAGGCCTTGCTGCCGGATGTAGTTTGTTGTCATACCGAGGACCAGAGAAATAAAAAGAAATATTCATAATGATAATATAAATATCCAGAAACAATTGATAATCTTTTATCAGGTCGCACGGTGTTAGCATCGACTGAATAGAAATCTCGGCTTAATGGAGAGGGCCAACATCTGCACTTTTACAGAAAGGAAACTGCAAGAAACTGGAATGAACATCACCCAGACTCGGTTACAGATATAGGGCCTGTAACAGTTTTTTTTTTTTTTACAATCCATACAGACAAATCAAAGCTAATCGCCCAGACATCTTGATCAAAGACCACAAGACAGAATATGCTTTCTTATCGAACTGGAAGTCGCTGCAGATTGTCATGTATTTTTGAAGATCTTCAAAAAACTATCAACATATAAGAATATATTGAAGTAGAAATGTAAAAATAATGTGGCGCGTGAAGACATCAATTATACCAGTTGCAGTTGGAGCCTTCGGGTTGATTAGAAACGGTTCTGAGAGACTCATGAAAAGAATTCCTCGTCGTCCATGCCTGAAAGAAATACAAAAATCTGTATTCACAAGCACAGCTCACACATTACGAAAAGGTTTATCTACGTGCGTTTTTTTCTTTCGAAAGTAGAAATATTATGAAACCATTTCTAACCTCAGGTATCTGGTTGAGAACCGAAAGAAAATGTGTATATAACAGGAACCCAAGGACATAATAATAATGAATTATAAATACCCTGATATTGCACCAGGTTTTCAACCTTATAGCTTCCGATCTTAACCTAATTGGAGGTATTAAATGTTTTTTTTTGTTTTTTTTAAATCGAGAAATTAAAATGAGATACAATAAATATCCCATTCAATACGACATAAGCCAGTTGAGTATGTCATTTTGAGGCTGATGCACTGTACATTTACACTATTTAAATTATTCGGACTATTGTCCTCATCTTTATTGCCATTATTACGACGTTTCGGCCGTTGTACCCTACGGCCTTCTTCAGGTGCTAGGAACCCATTTTCTACGATCACTGGGGTATATCATTCTCATTCCAAGTGCGGAGCCACTTCTGGTAGCCATGTGGTAGTCTCCCTTTAACTTACCTCTCTAAATTATTTGTTCACCATTGCCTGGTATTGAACTCACGAATTTTTTTTAGGTCAAGTCACGATAAATAACCACCGTCTATATTCATTGGGCCATGTGTCCTTGAGTGATTGTAATAAAGAGTTCGGTTCAAAATTTCTAGCACCTGAAGAAGGCCGGAGCGTACAACGGCCGAAACATCGTAATAATAGCAATAAAGATGGGGACAATAGTCCGAACAATGTAAATAGTGTAAACACTACCTCATTTCAGAGTTATAGACAAACACTATGCATTTGTTTATGAGCGGGGGCAGTGGGGGTGCATCATGATTAGTGTGAAGAAAGTTAATTTTTGGATACTGATGTTTGACTACAGTTAACATATTCTTGGAATACAGATATTCGTTTTGCTAGCATTTCAAAAGGAAAAAAGGGATTAGTTGCCAACCCGGGTGTAGACTTATCCCTTCTTAAAGCCCAAACAATTCCGCTGTCAAATATTGTTAAATTATCCTGCCACAGCTACACTACCGCTTTACTTTTTGCATTAAATATACGCATGAGATCAGGTTGGGTTCATTACTAAAAGTGGGAGAGGATATTGATGTATTTAATTTTTGTTGCTTCGATAGGTGTTTTTATATTACGTATATATGTTAAAATTTCAGTTCGTGACCAAATACGATCACTGATTTATATATATATATATATATATATATATATATATATAGGTTTCTACCATTTGGTGTCTTCAAGGGATTTGCAATAACTGATTCTAAAGTTTTTTAAAGAACGCTGACGTAACGGGGAATTTTTTAACGCGCAATTTTTTAAATTAGAAGAAATTATAACGTTTTCATCCATGGTTGTATGAACTTAAAAGGTATTTTATGGTATGGTTACACTTAGTCATAATTTCTTTTCAGTCATTCAATAATTCATTTTTTTGTTTAGGAATAAAATAATGGCTTTAATTAGAAACCTGTAACCTCTTTAAAAATGTCTAATGTGAGCCGAAAGTTTAAAACCAGCATAATAAAAAAATATCCAAATGTTGGACAATGTTTGTCTTTATTTTCACCTGAAATTAAAGCCAAAATACAATGTTTAGAACGGCTCATAACATTTCCTAAACAAAATAAACATTCACTGTCTGTTATATTTAACAGTATATGTTTAGAAAATTATCTGCTGCCTCAATACACTATATATATATATATATATATATATATATATATATATAAGGTGGACATTAAAGTACTGAAGTCAAGAGCAAGAGGCGACAGTCTGTTTCATGCTAAACGCAATCGTCAGGCCATTTGCGTTGTGTTTTTGCTTGCCTTTTTATATAAATAGGTTACTGATGCATTGTGGGTCATCTATTGGGTTATTTTAACGGTTATTTTGCTGGGTATGGTTTATTAATTTGTTTATTATTTACTTACTTGTTTGTATTAATTTATTTTAATTGTTTTTGTTTAATTAATTAATTTATTTTTATTTATTCTTATTCTTCAATTTTCAATTTTTAAGTAGTGCAGGAAAAGTTTGTTTTCACGTCTGCATTTTGAGGTGAGTTCTGATCGTTCTAATCAATTAGTAATGTTTTGGTTTGGAAAGGTAATTTTTAGCTATTATATATAAGATTTATAGATAATAAACAATTGTGGTAATGGTAACGCCACTGTGGTAATGTCACGCTGCGGGCTGTGATGATATCTAAGGTCGATTTTGCTAGAATATACTGGAGCTCGCTATGTTTCACAAATTTGTCTAAATAACCAATATTACGACCGTGATCGTCGCCAACAAAAAAAAAAAAAAAGAAGAGGCCGTTGCATTCACTTACGCGCAAATACCCTTGGGTAAAGTATTAATCCGTCTCTTCCCTCCAGCTATGGGTTGAATAACAGATTGGGTTCTATATTCTTGGTTGCCAACCAGTCTATCGCAGAAATTAATGGCAACCTACTGTGGAGAAATCTTTCGAGACACGAACGCCCAAGCGTGTATCACGTATGGCACTTAACTGACTGATATAATTTTTAACATCGTTATAGTTACCAAAGTTGTAGAGCATTGGATATCGGCTCGGAACGAGAAATCGGGGGGTCGAGTTCGAATTCCAGCCGAATTCATTGCATTCACTTACGCGCAAATACCCTTGGAAAAGGTATTAATCCGTCTATTCCTTCCAGTTATGGGTTAAATAACAGGACAGATTGGGTTCTATAGCCTTGGTCGGCGACCAGTCTACCGCAGAAAGCAATGGCAACCTACTGCGGGATAATCTTCTGCCCAGTCAGTCATGTCTCTTTCGAGACATGATCGCGCAAGCGTGTATCACGTATGGCACTTAACTAACTGAATATAATAGTTGAAAAATGATTAAGGCTTTTTTGGACATAAAGTGGGTGATCAGTCTTATATTGTTATGAAGTAATAAACTGATCCCCCATTAATTACTACTTAATAATATAATACATCTCTTCCCCCGTCTTGTTATGAGTCAAATAACAGGACAGATTGTGTTCTACAGCCTTGGTCGGCAACCAGTCTACCGCAGAAAGCAATGACAACCTACTGCGGGATAATCTTCTGTCCAGTCATTCATGTCTCTTTCGAGACATGATCGCCCAAGCGTGTATCACGTATGGCACTTAACTGACTGATAGTTACCAAATATGCAGAGCTTAGCCTGGCCCAATGTCACAGTAACAAGGTACACAGTGTGGATTAAACACAATATATTAGCAAATTGACTGGTGACAAAATTTTGTTATTTACTGCATTACGGCGGGCACCTTTTAGAATAATAAATATTTTCGTAGACGAAACAAACACGATTTTTCTGCTGTTGTTTCCTCTGGCCTTTCTCCTCAACCTACTATGAATTTCAAACTGAACACTTTATTTAATCTACAGGAGTAGACTGTTCCCGTTCCACTACCCATGTCTACGGATATCTCGTCTAGTTGATTTTGTTTCCTTTTCTTGGGGAGGGGCACTGCTTAGTTATTATTCGCCCTGTTTCCACTGTATCCAAGTGCATACTACTCGGGCCAGGGATTGAACTCACAATTACAATGTCACCAAATTAACAAACTAACGATTTTACTACGTCCGTTACTGGAAATCTCTGTAGGTAACTCATATTGATGTACCCCTGAAGATAACCGGAGGACACGACGGCCGAAATAAAAAACAACGCTCTGAAAACAAGGACAATCATTCGAATATAAATAATGGTAACTCCTCATCCCAGATATTCAGATAAAATTAATAAATAATTAATACCGAATAGTAGACCGTAGTCGGGATCTTCGAGTCAATGCAGAGGATCCTTAGCTGCATAGTATGTGCTCCGCCAGGGAGCTTCTTCTTCTGTGCGCCTTGTCCCTTCAGGAAGTAGGCGATCATGGCTTTCCACGTCTTCCTAACCCTGGTGGCTCGTCTTCTCCTGTTACACCATGCAACCCTCGTTCCATCATTCACCTGATCAGGCCCTTCAAATATGTTATCCGCTGCTTTCCTTTGTCTCTTTTTCCTTCTATCTGGCCTTTTAGTATCAGGTTCTCCAACACTTTCTCATGTAACATCTCGCAATCCTCGTTCTGTCATCCACCTGCTCAGGCCCTTCAAATATGTTATCTGCTGCTTTCCCCTGTCTCTTTTTCCCTCTATCTGGCCTGTTAGTATCAGGTTCCCCAAGCCCTCTTTCCAAACTGCATGTCCCACCTAAGGCTATAGAACGCAGTTTGCCCTACTATTTACATATAGCTGTGGAGGAAAAAATCCCAAGTACGTATGAATATTTTCCCTACTCCCCACACTGGAGTGAGATGTGAAACAAGGTCTTTCTTAACGTGCGTACAGACGAGCGAAGGAACAAAAATTCCCCAGTCCCCTCAACCGCCGGTTGAGCTGGCCCCGGTGACGAGCACCTGGTTCATCCCTCTGGTGCAATGGAGTTACGCGGCCGCGGGACACTGTTCCCCGGGACCAGGCATCTACTCAGTGTAATTTTTCTCAGATGCAACCCTGCCCTCGCGGACGGAGCTACATCTGAGCGGCACTCTGTCCTCGAGAACAGAGACGCAATTGAGAGATGATTTTTGGTCCCTACCCGACACAAAAATGAGCCAGGTTAGTATAAATGTCATGAACTCGACTGAAATTGAACTAGGCTCTCCGATTTCTCAGTCCGAGCCACAATCCGCGACTCTACCGTGCCTTCTGATAAGCACTAATCAGAGGAAGAAAGAACGATGTTGTGTCTATATTTCTGAGATGAGGGATGTATTTACATTATTCGGACTATTGTCCTCATCTTTGTTGCCATTTGTACGACGTTTAATAATAGATCATTCTATTTGTCTATATTTCTGAGATGAGGTAGTATCTACAGTATTTACATTATTCGGACTATTGTCCTCATCTTTGTTTTCATTTGTACGACGTTTAATAATAGATCATTCTATTTGTCTATATTTCTGAAATGAGGTAGTATTTACTGTATTTACATTATTCGGACTATTGTCCTCATCTTTGTTGCCATTTGTACGACGTTTAATAATAGATCATTCTATTTGTCTATATTTCTGAAATGAGGTAGTATCTACAGTATTTACATTATTCGGACTATTGTCCTCATCTTTGTTGACATTTGTACGACGTTTAATTCTATTTGTCTATATTTCTGAAATGAGGTAGTATTTACAGTATTTACATTATTCGGACTATTGTCCTCATCTTTGTTGTCATTTGTACGACGTGATTGCAATAAAAGGTTCGATTCGAAATTCCTAGCAACTGAAGAAGGCCGGAGCGTACAACGGCCGAAACGTCGTACAAAGGGTAACACAGATGAGGACAGTCGTCCGAATAATGTAAATACTGTAAAGAAAGAGGAGTTGAATTCATACCTTTCCCAAGGTTATTAGTACGTAAATAAATGTAATGAACTTGATTCTGATTCCTCAATCTGAGCCGCTCACCATTACTCTACCGTCCTTTAATGAACCTTTCTTGTCTACGCTGTTTGAGAAGAGAGACAGACAGACAGACATACAGAGAACGTGTATATCTACTAAAACTTGTGTGCGAAAATAACGTTGTTATTAATAAAAATAATGTCGGATTAAAATTCATTATTTATCTACGTTTTGACTTAGAAAACATATAGACGTCATAAGATCCCAACGTAAGAAAAGATGTAGATTTCTTAAAAAAAAGAGTAACCGAGACTGAATGGTTAAAAGACATATGACTAAACGCTAAGATAAATTAAACGCCGGTTCGATCTCTGCAGCAAGATTTATTTTCTTTAATAGCACTCTCTGTGGTCCTGCTCAATTTCCGCCCTACGGTAAAACTGTGGTGATACCGAGCAAAAGCGATGGACCGGATGTTAGCGCTTTCACGACCAAAAAGCAAATGACCAAAAGTCGTCCGTGCACCGCCGGCTCCGGGCAGATGTTCCGGTTGAAAACTAAACATTAATTAAATATTAAATTTCCAGTTCGCGAGCCTACACAAATTTTATTTATCAGCCAATCGGAAACCCAGAATCAAATACAAGTGTGAAATCCCAAGTGATCTGCTGTGATCCAAAATGAAGATATAAAAAGCGGATTCAATAAATAAGGTGAATTTTTGGGTATAAGAACTTCTACGAGGGTCATTCAATAAATAAGGTGAATTTTTCGCTATAAGGACTTCTAATACAGATAGAAGCTGACTTTTTTAAATTTTTTCCTTTACTTCTTTTTCAAAGGGATTTAATTTGTTTTTGTAGATTGAAAAAAACTTTGAGTGTTTTGGAGATTAACAAAGATGGCCGACCAAGAAGCATGCTCCGGGATTGAACAGAGGTCAGTTATCAAATTTTTGGTTGCTGAAGGGTGATAACCAGTTGAAATTCATAGGAGAAAGTCAACTGTGTGTGGTGCCACATGTTTCAGCCAGAAAAATGTCTAAAAGTGGGCTACATTATTGGATGACCCTCGTAGAAGTCCTTATACCGAAAAATTCAACTTATTTATTGAATGACCCTCGTAGAAGTCCTTATACCGAAAATTCACCTTATTTATTGAATGACCCTCGTAGAAGTTCTTATACCAAAGAATTCACCTTATTTTCACCTTGTTATGATGATAATAATAATAATAATAATAATAATAATAATAATAATAATAATAATCTACACAGACAGAAAAATTGAAGCAAATAGACATTATTGTTAAAAACCAGAAAGAAAAAGCTTGCTTATTAATTGATATGGCCTGTCCAGTGAATTGTAACACTGTAACCAAGGAATTCGAAAAACTGTCAAAATATAAATATCTGGAAATTGAAATAGCAAAAAATGTGAAAATTGAAAACAAGAATTGTACCAGTGATAGTCCGTGCACCTGGAATGATAAAAAATGGAACCGAACAACACCTTGAAAGAATCCCTGGAAACCACAGCTTAAGAGATATACAAAAAATTGTCTTGTTAAATACAGCCCACACACTAAGGAGAACTTTGTCTATGTAACGCTAGGGATGATAGGGGAGATAGAAAAAACATGAAATGGAGCCATAACAGCACATTACGACTTGCCTTAGGTCTTCTCACAGACTTGGTAGGAAGTGCGACTGTAGCAGAAATAGAAATATGATGAAAAATGACAACATAATAATAATAATAATTGGCTTTGAAATATTGGGGTGATATCTGGCCGGGTATAGTCGTGTCTCATGGACAAGACGAGCACTTAAGCTTTAGTCCACAGACATGGTATGTTGAAAAAAATTATCATTTGGCTGTTTAGGATAAAACGCAAACCCCACATAAAATACAAATCTCATTGTTTACAAACAAGAACTCATGCTTAATCGGTCAACACCTGAATAAACAAGAGCCGTGCCCCTCAGAGAAGAACCAGTCAGGGATCGGAAAAACTGTCACAGTGACCAACTTTTCCACTAACAAAGAATAACCTGGATGAACTCCAACATTGGAACTCGTGATTTAATGGCGAATCAATTAATAAAACGAAAGCGAACGAAATGGAAGCATGAAGAGTATAAACAAATCGTAGCGTTTTTTCACTGCATTCAAAAATTCACAAAATAAGCTCAGGCATACCAAATATGGAGAGAGCTGGTAGGAACCTATCTCGACCCAAATATACTTGACAATGTCCGCAGGCACCTCATTTGAAATAATGACTTTCAAATACAGAAATAGATAGCAGAAAACTAAATATAAGCCAAGGAACAATCAGACATAATTCAATCCAAAATGAGACAAGAGTGGGAAAAGATAATATGACAGAGTATGAGATACAAATTAAAACAAATGGCATAAAAAAAAAAATAATGATCACTCGTTAAATAACACGGAAGAATCTCAGTCAGTTAAGTGCCATACGTGATAAACGCTTGGGCGATCATGTCTCGAAAGACATGACTGACTGGGCAGAAGATTATCCCGCAGTAGGTGGCTATTGCTTTCTGCGGTAGACTGGTTGCAAACCAAGGCTATAGAACCCAGTCTGTCCTGCTATTTAACCCATAACTGGAAGGAAGAGACGGATTAATACCTTTCCTAAGGGTATTTTCGCGTAAGTGAATACAATGGATTCAAGTGGAATTCGAACTCGGCTCCCCGGTTTCTCGTTCCAAGCCGATATCCACTGTACCACAACGCACATCGGAAGAATCTGCTTGCAATATAAACAATTGCACTAATTCAGATTCTGTAACTGATAAAGAAAAAAACAAATGGCATTAAACTACAATTCCTCGAAAACAACTGGGTCGAAATTACTGAAGCAAAAAACAAAAAACAAAAAATAAAACAAGAAACATTCAATTAATCAGCGCAGTAACTCCCACACAAATTTTAGAAAGAAACCGGCTTCCAAAAATTCATATGACAAAGTCCAATAAGCATATTGTGCGAGTATATAACGTTCGATTGCAAACATTGTTAATCGACAGATCAAAAGTAAAACATCACAGAGGTAAATAATGTCATATATACAACAGCTTTGGCAGCTACTGAAAAACCTAGCATCAAGACAAATAAAAAATTTAAACGACAGACAAAAAGTGCTCAACTTGGAAGGCAGAATTAAAGCGATAAATTGAGGAAATCAGATGTGAGTTATTAATATTTGATGAGATTTTAAGAAATTCAAAAGTTTCAACACAGAAAAGCAAGAAAATGAAGCTGTAATTTAAAATTAAAACCTTAAATGAAATTTCACCAATCAAGGAAATACTTAGAAATTGCAATTACAATGACAGAGAAAAGACGATATGAAAAGCGTTGTAGGTTCTATCAACAAGGTAAGATATTCCAAACGGGTTTCAAGAAGTTTTACAGGGAAAATGGAAATAGAAGTCAAAAAGCCACCATTTTCTTGAAGACATGTAAATTTTTGGGGAGAGTATAGGGTTCGACTAAAAGAAGTACAATCACAATGAAGAGTGGATCAGACGAGAACAAGAAGGAATGAAGGAATAGGTAAATCCACTTCTAGGAATGTCGGGCCAGGATGTGTCGGGCCAGGATGTGTCGGGCCAGGATGTGTCGGGCCAGGAAGTTTTTTCCTCCTGAATCCATCTTGCATATATACAAATCAACCATCCGTCCCTGCATGGAATACTACCGTCACATTTGGTCAGGCACACCCATTGTTCATCTCCGAGTTCTTGACAGGCTCCAAAGGAGAATCAGTAATGTGATGGGTACTGACTTGGCGGCTCGACTACAGCCACTTTCTCACCGACGGCGTGTGGCTTCCCTCTGTCTGTTCTATAAATATTTTCATGG
Source organism: Ascarosepion bandense (assembly GCA_037127315.1). NCBI lineage: Eukaryota > Metazoa > Mollusca > Cephalopoda > Sepiida > Sepiidae > Ascarosepion > Ascarosepion bandense. The sequence continues at coordinate 928,732 of JBBBDQ010001727.1, forward strand.
CTTCTGCTCCAACAAACTTAAGTCACTGGTGCCCCTGCAACAGGCGTTTACTCGTGCAACCAGACTGGCAGCTGGGGCCCACCCATTCACAGTTAGATCAACCAAATGCAGTCGGTAATTCTACTCCTTCAGCTTCTTTTCTCGCACTTCCTGCCTGTGAAACTCGCTTCCGTATTCTTACTTTCCTGACGGCTACAACCTCCAGGAATTTAAATGCAATGTCAATACCCATCTCTTAACCACTTGACTCTAGTTCTTTCTACACCACCCTCTGTATCTCTTCCTTTCTCTCCACCTTTGCAACTGTACATCACACCTGTATTCCTATCCCTAACTCGTTTGTCTTTCTCTTTACTCTCCTCTTATCTATGTTTTTTACTCTTATGTAGCCCCCTTTACACCAGTGGTGTTACCGTCTTGCTCGGGGCGATACGATTAAGAAAGATAAATCTGTGTAATAATGGAAAAATATAATCAAGAATAATTTTCGGCAAACTCAAACAAAACCTCCAAAATGTAAATCCCCAGGTAATGACAATGTACCCAAAATTTTGGCTGTATCATTTGTCATCAATCCATAAATCTCTTGCACAAACTTTATCAATGCTAATTAATAACCCCTATAAAATCCCAGAATGGATCACTGAAGGTATTATATTAACAATCAAAATCTATCAAAAACGGATGAAATAGATGATCAAAAAAATTATAGGCCAATAACATGTCTGTTCACCACAATTAAATTGGTCACCTCTCTCCTGGAGAACTGTGGTTAATCTTTTTTCGATGCCAACAACATTCTTGTTGTAGAACAACAGAATGGATACTGAAGCTGTTCCTATGATTGCAAAGATCAACTAGCAATAAGCATAATGATACTGGAAATTTGCAGAAAATAGGTAGAAATCTTAGCACTATTTGGATCAGTCAGTTAAGTGCCCTACGTGATATACGATTTTGGTGATCATGTCTCGAAAGAGACATAAATGACTGGGCAGAAGATTATCCAGCAGTAGGTTGCCATTGCTTTCTGCGGTAGACTGGTTGCCAATCAAGGCTATAGAACCCAATATTTCCTGTTATTTGACTCATCGCTAGAGAGGGAAGAGATGTATTATATTATTACGTAGTAATTAGTAGGGGATCAGTTTATTACTTCATAGCAATAGAAAACTGATCCCCCACTTTATGCCCAGTAGACGCCTTATTCATGTTTCCAACTATTATATTGTCAGTTAGTTAAGTGCTATATGTAATACACGCTTTGGGCGATCATGTCTCGAAAGAGACATAACTGACTGGGCAGAAGATTATCTCGCAGGAGGTTGCCATTGCTTTCTGCTGTAGACTGGTTGCCAGCCAAAGCTATAGAACCCAATCTGTCCTATTATTTATTCAACTGGAATTTGAACTCGGCACCCTGATTTGACGTTCCGAGTCGATGTCCAGTGAAACCACAACGCACATGATAGTGTTCTATACACTTGGATTCTCAAGTCTTTGGAAATGTACAAAGTCTCATCGGTGATAATAAATTTCCTTAAATATAGCTTGGAAATATGGATTTCGGATTAAATAAATGTGCAAAAGTGACATCCAAGAAAGCCAGAATTACAGAAACATACCGAATAGATGTAGATTTTGTCACAAAGATTAGAGAATTGGATCAAGAAGAAGCCTATAAATACCTAGGAGTCAGCGAAGATAGAATACAGCATACCAAAGCGAAGACGAAATTAAGAAAGGAATACTACATGCGTGTGCATTTGGTATTAAATATCGACTTAAATTCACAAAACTGAATATAAGCCATAAACAATACAGTGGGGCAATACAGTTTCATCACCCTTAACTGGATCATAGCTGACATTAAGTGAATGGAAGTCAAAACGAAAGGTTTTCTCAATTCTCACCGCATGAATCATTCTGAGGCTGAAGTTGATCGTCTGTATGTGTCCAGATCCGAAGCAGGTGGAGGATTAGTTCAACTAGAACTGTCTTATAAAACCTAATAATCGGTCTTCAAAGATACCTTCAAAGAAGACTGTATGATGATCTGTATATAAGAACATGAAAAAAAAAAGAAATTTTATTCAGTTATAAAGGAAGCCAACAAATTCGAAAGGGAATTTCAAATGGGTGAAGAAGTGCAAAGAAAACACATACTGTTGCGTCAAAGAATCTAGAATGTAATCAAAAGCAAATGCAATGTACCAAATGCAGAAACGATGGTATGATAAGTTTCTTTATGGTTAATATTCTGCTCGTACCAAACAAGCTGATGTAGAAAAATCCTGTATCCATAAGTGGTTATGTAGTGTAAGCCGAAACCAAAGGTTTTATTCCAGCTGCACAGGCCCAATGCTTGAAATTACCAAGTACATAGTTCCAAATGAAATTCTGCTATAAATATTCGGAAACAATTCACCATCTTGTATCAAGCTGCACGGAATTGACACCGACTGAATATAAAACCAGGCATGAGACGGTCGGCCAATGTCTACATTGGAAATTATGCAACTTTTACCGAAAGGAAACTGTAAGAAATCGCTAAGAACACCACCCAGACTCGGTTACAGACATGGGATTTGTAATAGTTTTATGGGGCACTAGCAATATAGCCCGGCGTTTTTCGGGTGAAATGAAAGCTTTAAAACTAATCCATGGTCCCTGGATGTTGGCATGAAAGACTAAAAAGCAATAGTTGTTTCCAGTTAAATCGAAACCGTAGACTGAAAGAAAAATGTAAGTCAAATTTTGATTTCCTGCTATTGATATCAAATAAGTTTTTTTCGTCGTAAACTGAATTTTGAAGGCTAAATAAGTCCTCTGAGTAAATGGTATCATGGCTGAGACTAAGAACTACAATTACACCTACTTAGAGCCAAACCCGACGCAAAAACTAAAATAAATGGGCTGAAAAAATACAGACATACAGGCTGATAAACACACACACACACACACACACACATCTTGCCTTTTATATATATATATATATATATTATCGATTTTCTGCACTATTGTAAGAACTGCAACCTTGAAACTTCTGAATATCGTTTCTTATGTTTTTGTCTATCAGTGTATCAAGTCTGATTAAAATCGGACCACTCCTTCTATAACTCGATTTTTTCGATTATCGATTTTCGATATTTATCCGGGGTACCTCGACACAAAAGCTAGTTAAGAACACTCGCGGACGCTTATAGTACAAATGTGTAAATTTTCAAGAAAATCGGTTTAGCCGTTTCGGAGTCTATAGGTAACGGACACACATACACACACAGACAAAGTTCCATTTATAAATAAGTTTAGATACAATACACACAGACAGAAAAATCAAAGCTAATCACCCAGAAGTCGTAGTTAGAGACCACATAAACAGAATGTGCTTTCTCATTGACATGACTGTTCTTTTTGGAGACAGTAATGTATGTTTGAAAATTTTCAAAAGCATCTATCTAAATCCAATAATCTTAAAGTGGAAATGAAAAGATGTGCCACGTGAGGACATCAGTAATTCCAGTTGTAGTTGGAGCACTCGGATTGATAGGAAAAAGTTGTGATAAACTAACTGAATAGATATCTGATAGCCCATCTCTCAAAGAAATACAAAACAAATGTACTCACAAGTACCGTTCATACCTTACGAAGGGATTTGTGGATGTAAAATGTATACGATCTTTGTTTTATTTTACAAATATGTCATGATGGCATTTCTGACCTTAGGTCTCTGGTTGGGACCCGTGAAGAAATGAGTATACACCAGAAGTCAAAGCAAATAATATAAAACAACAACAACAACAACAACAATAATAATAATAATAATTAAATACTCATGAATGGTTACGTGCATTTGGATTAAAGTCTGAAACTAAAGGCTTTATTCTTGCTGCGCAAAACCAAAGTCTTTTCATTAGGAACTTTCAGTTAAATATTATACTTAATAATGTGGACCCAAAATGCAGGTTCTGTGATAAATACCAAGAAACAATAGACCATCTAATCTCAGGATGTTCTGTATTTATCCCGAATGAATATAAAAATCTTCACGATAGAGTAGAACAATATTTACACTGGACAATGTGCAAACACTATGGAAAATATGTAAACAAACACTGGTATGAACATCACCCAGCACCGGTTACAGAAATAGAAGATGTCACCATTCTATGCGATTACACCATCTACACAGACAGAAGAACTCAAGCAAATCGGCCGGACATTATTGTTAAAAACCAGAAAGAAAAATATTGCCATTAATTGATATGGCTTGTCCAGCGGATTGTAACATAGCAACCAAGGAATTCGAAAAACTGTTAAAATATAAAGACCTGGAAATTGAAACAGAAAAAATGTGGAAATTGAAAACAGGAATCGTATCAGTGATAGTAGGTGCATTTGGAATGATAAAAAAACGGGGGAAAAAAAAACACATTGAAAGAATTCCTGAGAACCCCAGCTTAAGAGATATACAATAAATTGTTTTGTTAAGTACAGCCCACCCTCTAGGAAGAATTTGACTATATAACGCTAGGGATGTTAGGAGAGATATGAAAAAATATGAAATGGAGCCGTAGTGCGGCCATAGCAGAAATCGATTTATAATGAAAAATGAAATAGTGATAGTAGGTGCACTTGGAATGATAAAAAATGGAACAAAACAGCACATTGAAAGAATCCCTGGAAACCCCAGCTTAAGAGATATACAAAAAATTGTCTTATTAAGTACAGCCCACACACTAAGGAAAACTTTATCTATGTAATGCTAGGGATGATAGGGAAGATAGAAAAAACATGAAATGGAGTCATAACAACACGCCACGACCTGCCTTAGGTCTCCCCGCAGACTTGGTTGGTAGTGAGACCAAAGCAGAAATCGAAATATGATGAAAAATGACATAATAATAATAATAATAATAATCGCGCGATCGGAATTACAACGAGAATGACGTGCTTTTCTGAGGCTCCTGAAAACGTAACGTTTTTTTTTTTTTACGTAAACATTAATTTTTAATTTCACTATTTTAAACATAAACATTAATTTTTTCTTCGTATATAATTTCAATTGTATGTTTCTTCTTTAAATGATCCTTAAATAGATTTAACTAGTTTTCTAAAGCAAGACAACGAAAAAAATACGACGAAAAACACTAAAAAACTGTTCGATCTACGATATTCTTTCTTAGAAAGAATATGTAATAATTTATTTATATTTGTTCGTTCATTTTATTTATTTATTTTTCGATAATCTTATTCTCGTTGGATTTAATGAAAGAATAACACAGAATACAGTGGGCGAACAAATTATTTTTAAATTTTACGGTAGTAAACTCAAAGGTATGTCCACTTTTTCTTTTCTATTAAAAATTTTGAATTTTTTGAATTTTTTTTTTATTGCAAGGACAATGGTTAATAGTAGCAACAATTGTTTTTTTATTTTAACAATACTCTCTAAGTGCAGTGATGTTTTTTTTTCCGTTGAACGGCCGTTACGTCCAAGTTTGTTTGTTTTTTCAACCAGCGTCTCTCTCTTTGAATTTTTCTTTTTCTCAATATGAAATTCTGTTTTAATATCAACAGGATTTTTTCTTTAGATATTATCGAAATTTTTTTTTTTTTTTTAAACTATTATAATTTTCTTAAAAACAAAACAAAACAAGAAAATAAATTAAATCCGATGAAAAACAATTTCTACGGTATTATTTTATAGAAAGTCTACGTATCTATTGATATATTTATTTTTATTTATTTATTCATTTAATTTACTTATTTAATTTATCTTATTCTGATAACCCTATTTTTGACCAACGACTTTATTGAAAAAATAAATGATAAAGTGGACGAACAAATTATTACATTTTTTTTTCCGTTGAACGACCGTTACGTCCAAGTATGTTTGCTTTTTTTTCAACCAGCGTCTCTCTATTTGAATTTTTCTTTTTCTCAATATGAAATTCTGTTTTAATATAAACAGGATTTTTTTCTTTAGATATTATCGAATTTTTTTTTTTTATGAAATTCTGTTTTATTTTAATTTATCTGTTTGTTCTTTAAATGAACCTAAATAAAATCATCCGTATTATATTTCCTTTAGCTGTCGATATTTCGTAACATTTTTTTTTTTAACAAAATACTCTAGTATTGATGTTTTGTTTCGTTGAGCCGTTGCTACGCCAAAGTTTTTTTTTTTTTTTTTTTAACCAGCGTCTTTCTCCTTGAATTCCAATCGCGTCTATGTCAGATGTTGCTTGGCAGCCCATTTAGGAGAAGGAAAACTCTGAACAACAACCCGCAACTCAAGGTGTTAATCGTGCCGAGGAGTGAATGGCTACTGCGTTATGAGGTCACAAACGATCCCCTACAGGCTTCGGGACCCTGTTTGTAAAAGACCGTTACCCAACGTGCCGGGCAACTTTGGGTGGACTTTTGGACCCGTGCGTCACTCGTGGGAAAAACATGAAAAATACAAATAGAAATAAAAAGTCCAGTATGGCTCTTCCAGTGGATAAACAGGGAGCCCGTCCTTCAGGAGGGAACCTACCTGAGGTCGAAAAATCTGCCATAGGAACAAACTTCTACACAAAGAATGAATCTTCAGGTCCCCACAACCAGGATAATCCTAATGATGGTCCTGAAAATTCACCAGCTAGATCTACAACCGTATATTTAAAGAAAGAAAAAATAAAATGGTCTCGTGAGGAGTACAAAGTCGTTATGACTGCATTTCATGAAGCATTACTCAAACCTCAAAAAAACATGACTCGCCAAACATATGACATTTGGCGTGAAAAAGTTGGTCAAGCAAATAGAAAGTATATTGACGAAAATAAATTAGCCAATGTACGTAGGTACATTATTCGTAATAACCGACTGGCAGAGGCTGAAATTAATGAAATTAAAAGAATTGTAACAAGAAGAGACGAATCAACAAAATATGAAAAGGAACCGGAATCAGAAATAAAAAGTAATTACATCAAACAAGCCACAGGTCATAATGTAGAAACCGTGAAACACGCAAATCACTGCGAAGATAATGCTGTAAGTTTAAAAGTGCTGGAAAGGTGTGATCTGAGTCAGTTAAAAGACAAAAATAAAACGAGTTCAGAACACATCAAAGATAATTATTTGACGGAAAATAAGAACAAATAATACAGGAATAAATACAGGAAGCCAAGATAGAAATAAAAACCATCTAAGTCAAATACAAAGTATTACAATGGAGGAACGTGAACAGCTCCCAAAATTCCAACCAACAAAACAAAACCTCCGAACTATTAAACTGTACAATGCAGCACTGAAATCAATACTGGATGAACACCCTCATACAAATCTTAACGAAGTTATATATGCATCAGCAACAGCAGCAACAAAAAAATTGAATATCAAAATAAAAACAAGGCAGTCTCGCAGACGTGAAGATCCACCTTGGAAAAGAAAAATAGAAAAAGAAATCGAACAACTTAGAAGTGAACTATCAGTACTGGATGAACTGAGTAGAGGAATAAATGTAAGAACTAGGAAAAGCAGAAGAGCCGAAAGAAAATATAACATTAGGAATGAAAATGAAATCTTATCAAATAAAGAAAAAATAAAGCAAAAAATCCAACTGAAGGCTCAAAGAATAAGACGCTATGAAAAAAGAGCAAGATTTTACAGACAAAACAAGATTTTTCAGACTGATACAAAGAGATTTTACAGGGAAATAGGTAAAAAAAGAATTGAAGTGACAGTACCCCCCAGAATGGAAGAAGTCACACAGTTCTGGGAAAAGATATGGGCTTGCCCTAAAGAACATAGCAAGGAAGTACATTGGATTGCGCAAGAAATAGAACGAATAAAAAATAAACCAGAACAGACATGGTCTGGAATTACAGAAGATGATGTTAAATTTGCACTAAAAAAAGCACACAATTGGAAATTCCCAGGTATAGATAAAATTCCTAACTTTTGACTATATTATTTAAATGCAGCACATAAAAAAACTAGCCAAAGAACTTCAAGAAATGGTTGACGATCCCACTAAAATTCCTGCATGGATGACCAAAGGAATTACATTTCTTCTACCCAAGAATGGTGACACAAACAACCCGAAAAACTACAGACCAATTACATGTCTTTCGACAACATATAAACTATTAACATCTATTTTAACAAAACAGACATATTTATTCTTAGAAAGAAATGACATGATACCGCTTGAACAAAAAGGGTGCAAACGTGGCTGTTATGGGTGTAAAGACCAATTGCTAATTAACAAAATGATCCTGGAAAACTGCTACAGTACAAAGAAAAATCTTAGTACTGCCTGGATAGATTATCGAAAGGCATTCGATAGTGTGCCACATTCCTGGATTTTAAAGACTTTAAATATATACAAGATATCGCCCGTCATCATCAATTTCATCAAACAGTGCATGTGTATATGGAAAACAACCCTTTACCTCAATCATATAAATGGAACTTATAAGTCTGATGAAATAAACATCAAAAGAGGTATATTTCAAGGTGATTCTTTATCTCCCTTACTATTCTGCATATCACTAATAGCACTAACCAGTCAACTGAATAAGACAGAATGTGGTTATAAAATAGGCCAAAAGAAAATAAGCCATGTATTTTACATGGATGACTTAAAGTTATATGCTAAGAATGATAATGAGCTGGAAGGTCTTCTGCAAACTGTAAAATGCTTCAGCGAAGACATTGGAATGAAATTTAATTTGAATAAATGTGCTAAAGCTACAGTTTTACGTGGATCAATACAAGAAACATCCTCAATTAGCTTAGACCCTGCTGTAACAATAAAAGAATTGAAACCAGAAGAAGCTTATAAATACCTAGGTGTAAATGAGAGCGAAAACATTCACCATAAAAAAATGAAAGAAATAGTGCGAAAAGAGTACTATAGAAGGCTACGAATGATATTAAAAACTGAATTAAATTCACAGAACAGAGTTATGGCCATTAATAGCCTTGCAATCCCAGTTGTCCAATATAGCTTTAACATCTTAAACTGGACTCTAAACGACATCAGGCGAATGGATGCTAAAACAAGAAAGCTTCTTTCTAAGCATAAGATGCATCATCCAAAGGCTGATGTAGACCGTCTATACATACCCCGTAAAGAAGGTGGAAGAGGTCTTATTCAGCTGGAATTGTCATACAAGACAACAACTATTGGCTTACTAACATACATAGAAACAACAAAGGATTGGATGATACAATTAGTAAGACAACATGAAGAAAGAAAGAAAAAATATTCAATAATAAAAGAAGGCTGTAAATACAAACAAGATTTATAGTTAGTAGATTCTGTAGAAAAGCAAAACAGAAGCCAAGAACCAACTATTGCGGCAAAAAATATGAAAATGAGAGCCAAAGATAAAGCTCTTGAACAGATGAAACAGCGCTGGCAAGACAAACCTCTGCTTGGCCAATATCCAGTACGTGCCAATAAATCCAATGTTGACAAAGTTAATACTCATCGATGGTTACGTGCATCTGGATTAAAGTCTGAAACTGAAGGCTTTATTCTTGTAGCACAAGACCAAAGTCTTTTCACTAGAAACTTTCAGGCAAATATTATGCATATGGATCCAAATGCATATGGATCCAAAATGCAGGTTTTGTGATAAACACCAAGAAACAATAGACCACCTAATCTCAGGCTGTTCTGTGCTTGCCCCAAATGAATATAAAAATCGCCACGATAGAGTTGGGCAATATTTACATTGGGCAATGTGCAAACATTATGGAAAAGCTGTAAACAAACACTGGTATGAACATCACCCAGCACCGGTTACAGAAATAGAAGATGTAACCATTTTATGGGATTACACCATCTACACAGACAGAAAAATTGAAGCAAACAGGCCAGACATTATTGTTAAAAACCAGAAGGAGAAAACTTGTCTATTAATTGATATGGCTTGTCCAGCGGATTGTAACATAGCAATCAAGGAATTTGAAAAACTGTCAAAATATAAAGACCTGGAAATTGAAATAGAAAAAATGTGGAAATTGAAAACAAGAGTTGTGCCAGTGATAGTAGGTGCACTTGGAATGATAAAAAATGGAACAAAACAACACATTGAAAGAATCCCTGGAAACCACAGCTTAAGAGATATACAAAAAATTGTCTTATTAAGTACAGCCCACACACTAAGGAAAACTTTATCTATGTAATGCTAGGTATGATAGGGAAGATAGAAAAACATGAAATGGAGCCATAACAACACGCCACTACCTGCCTTAGGTCTCCCCGCAGACTTGGTTGGTAGTGAGACCAAAGCAGAAATCGAAATATGATGAAAAATGACATAATAATAATAAAATATTCCTGTGTGTTTCTATCGCGGTTAGTTTTGTGCAGCTGAATCCAAGGTAGGAGACTCATGAGGACTCAGCTTAATGACAAAAAGTAATTTATGAAAGAAATGTTTTGCTAGGAAATGTTTTTGTTTATGCTAGCATTTCAGATAGATAAGAGGACGTTTTTGATAATGTAACTTTTCTTTGTTCGTTGGTCGGCTATTTGGGGTAGATGAAAAATATTTTAAAACTCTTGCGTGAGGACCTTTTAATAACAACAACAACCGATTAACAAAATATGTCCTCATATTTTTTTACAATATGGATAAAATAGTTAAATTAGTAAATCGAGCTAATATCATATGCAGAAAAACTCAATTTAAGTTTATGTTTATCAATGTTTACAAAATCGTCTGCTTATTAAATATTTTGCTTGTTTTACTGGTCTCGTTATTCACACTCCTACTACATTCTTACATGACGCTTTCATTAAGTGTAATATTGAAGTGTCTGGTGTTAATTTGGGATCAACAATAGATAAATGGATGCCATTCAGAACCTTATCTCTGTACCGAAGCAAGGAGAATATATTCTCCTGAAACTGTTCAAGCGATATTAATCCTTATTCTTGTCTTTATTTGAAGTGCAAGAAATGCAATTTCTCTTCTGCGCTACAGAACGTTTCGTAATATCTTACTCGTCTTTTGCAACAATGGAGTTTAGATTACTTCTTTAATAAAATCTCGTCTCTCCAAAGGGGAAACAAAAGACGAAGATATTGCAAAAGGCACCAAAGAAAAGAGGAGTCTTGGATCTTTTGGAATGTTACAGGATCTGCTAGAAAGTTATACTATATCCGCTGCACATAGAATGGCCCTTAATAATAATAAATGATTGATGTAAATTTTCCAATATCTTTCAACAATTAGAAAGAGTTGATTTTAAGCGCCGCTTAAATGTGGCACAAGGCCGAAATTATGGTGTATCCTGTGTGGGTTGATCTTACTACTCAGTTGTAATAGGTTCGAGCAATGTACCCCAACACTTAAGAAAAGAAAAGATACAGTGTTTGAAAATGTTCAAATAGAGTGGATGCGATCATCTTCGTCAGCGACCTCCAGTTGTTAACGACTGTTTTTCTATGCACGGACGATTTACTAATGTCAATTGACCCTCAGTGAGCGATAATTTCCAGAACGCGGCCTGCGACTAACATCAACGAGTTAAAATCACTGATCAAGTGACCGCTTAAAAAAAAATCCATTTTGGTCGTACACTGCGAACTTCGGAGAAACTAAATGAGTAATCTATTTCATTTTGATTTGATCTTAGCCAGAAACAGTTCCACATTGTTTTGCTATTGTAGTGTTGTATCAGCCTGTTATTTTTTGTTGAAATGTACATTGCCTGGGTTCACCTCACGGTCAAACATCGGCTGTTTTGTACAACATGTACTGCATATGTTCAAGGGATTTATAGCAGTCTCTGTACTGACTTGGATAAATTCAGGGATTGGGAAAATGACAATTACGTCCCTTTCTCAAATGCCTGTATCTTTCGTTCCTTTATCTTTTGTGTATCTATCTACTCTATTTCTATCTATGTATATCTATCTCTATCTCTCTGTTTCTCTACCCCCACCCACGATCACTGTCAGTTTTTTGTACGTTTTTTTTTTCCATTTATTATCGCAGATTCTCTTTTGATATCACTCACTACTAAGGAAAAAAAAAAATGAAACCGTACACTTTTTTAAAGTCCACTTAATAAATATTTTGGTCTCTTGTCGACCGTTGTAAATACGATTTTAAAAATTTTAAAATGAATTATGCTGAATAAATTTCTTTAAATTTAGGCCATTTTCTTATGCTCCAGTTTATTTATTACCAGATTATATGGTAAAATTCTAATATGCACATTCTGATGAGTGGAATATATGTTTCTGGTGTAAATAGGTCATGACTTTGAGCCTTTAATGAGCGACTACCTGCCATATGAGACCAGTTTTTGATGGCAGCAGGGGTGGTCGCATACGACAGGTTCCACTGTATATTTTGAAAACTGTCTGTATTCGAGTTAAGTTTAAAAATTGTCGTTTGTAATAAAAAGCTTTCTTTTTCCTTTTTTATAAACGACTGTAATTTCGACAAATATCGTAAGACGCAGCTACCGAAAAAAATATTCAAAATTTACCGACATTGAAACACATGAAGATAGTTACATATGCAAATTATTAACTTTCTGCTGTCGGGAGTGTGTACAGAATAACAGGATAGTTCCATAAGATTTGTACTTGATTAAGCTGCTTGATTAATTCCTCTTAATTACTAATTAACTGACGTAAAATTCCCAGACGAGCACGTTTCCGTTTCATGCCTTCATGAATGCGGCTTTTCATTCATTCATCCGTTCTTTATTACAAGACAAGCAACGTTTGCTGAAAGACTTTTTTTTTATATTCATATACAGTTCTTAAGAATATCTTGAAGATAACAAGCATGCTGTCGAAATATGTTGTACATTGCCAAACACTGTCTTTCTTAATATTTTCTTCTTATCTGTTTAACTAACAGTATAGCCCGGCGTTGCTCGGGTGTAATGAAAGCTTTAAAACTAATCCATGGTCCTGGAGCTCAGACTCTTTGGACGTTGGCACGAAAGACTAAAATGCAATAGTTGTTTCCAGTTAAAGCGAAACCGTAGACTGAAAAAAAAAATGAATGGATGTAAGTCAAATTTTGATTTCCTGCTATCGATATCAAAAAAGTTTTTTCGTCGCAAACTGAATGTTGAAGGCTAAATAAGTCCTCTGAGTAAATGGTGTCATGGCTGAGACTAACAACTACAATTATACCTACTTAGTGCCAAACCCGAAGCAAAAACTAAAATAAAAGAGCTGAAAAACTGATTTTGATCAGACTCGGTAGGATATTGGGGTATCGATTTCCAATATAGGAATCAAATAAGTCATCCAAGGATATATATATATATTGTAGATTTTCTGAACTATTGTAAGAACTGCAATTTTGAAACTTCTGAATATCGTTTTTTATGTCTTTGTCTATGAGTGTATCAAATTTGATTAAAATCGGACCACTCCTTCTATAACCCGATTTTTTCGATTATCGATTTTCGATATTTATCTGAGGTATCTCGACACAAAACCTAGCTAAGAACACTCGCAGACACGTACAGTACAGCTGTGTAAATTTTCAAGAAAATCGGTACAGCCGTTTCGGAGTCTATAGGTAACGGACACACACACACACACACACACACACCGAGACAAAGTTCCATTTATAAATAAGTTTAGATTAGATACTATGAGGAAAATATCAATCAGCTAAGTGCCATACACTTGGGCGATCATGTCTCAAAAGGCACATGACTGACTAGGCAGAAGATTATCCCGTAATAAGTTGCTATTACTTTCTGTGTTAGACCGGTTGCCAGCCAAGGCTATAGAACCCAATCTGTCTGCTATTTAAACCTATAACTGGCGGGAAAAATAGGGATTTATATATTTCCCAAGGGTATTTGCGCGTAAGTAAATACAACGGATCCATCTAGAATTGAACACAACTCTCCGGTTTTCACTGAACCTTCTTAAAACTATGGCAGATACTATAGACGAAAGTTCACCAAAACAATTACCTTGAAAACATTTATAGTAAAAGTAGAAGAAAGCTACATTGTGGCGGTTGGAAAATGACTGAAACCGAGATGTCAGGACAAGATTAAAAGTACTGTAGATTCTTCTTCGGGTTTTATCAAGAATTTCTAAACATATAGCAGGAGCACCACATCAGATGCGGCAGACTTATTAATATGTATGATAGATTTGGGCGATAAATATTGTCTATCATTACACAGTGAACCAACTTTCCTAACCGCAATTGATATTTAATATTAAAAAAATATATATCTAAATATTTAAAAAAAAATGGAAAAAAATAACTATTTCCTGAAGAGGAGAGTTTCTGTAGAAAGGTCAATAATTTCATTCATTGCAGTGACTCCATTATTCAGTTATGCGAAATACTATCAAGTTTTTTTTTTATAGTTTACGCATAAATTTTTGACTTTATTCTTGAATAATGAGGTTCACGTTGCATTCTCAGAACGCAAGGTTTGCCGTTTTTTGAAATTTTTCGTAAATCTAATTTCGTCATTTGACATTTGAGCTTGTATATCTACAACAGACTTGTATATCGTTATAATGGGGCCTCACATTAGTGATGGGGGCCGGTATGCAAATGAAACAGTTGAGAGGAAGGCCCTGAAACGGTGAACATTTTCTCCTGATGACCCCAGTTTAAATATAAATTCAAGAGGAACACATTAATTTAAAAGAAATTAAATGAATTTATATGCCGTAGAGAAGCTCGGTGGAAATGTTATTGGCATGAGGAGCATTACACATTCAGCTCGCTTCAGGTAAATTTCAATTACTTTTCAGTAATTTACTTCTTTTTGAACGGAATTTTGGATCTTTGATCAAATGATCTTTGCTTTAGTTTCTTTCTTCAAGGATTGTTTCATTAATTTCAAGCAACTGATACATTTTTCACCTAAAGTCAATTTAAATGTCTTGATTGTTTTAAATCAACTAGTGAGTGGTCGGTAAATTGCGGGGTTGGTAGCGTCATGGAAAATCCTGGTAGTGTAACAGTGAAAAGCTAGGAGCTAGAAATCGGCAGTTCGAATTCTGGTCGAGATCGTTACATTCACTTTTGTATTAAATCAGTTATACTCTTCGCGGTATGGTTTAAATAGCAGTTGAAGACTGGATTCTCTAACCGTGGTTAACAACCAGTATCGGAGAAGGACAAGGATGAATTCAAAACCGTATGTGACCCAGGTGGGGCGCATAATTGAACTGTAATTAAAGTACACTTAGCCTAATTGCTGTCTAAACCATAGATTGGCTTTGTAGATATTGAAGAAAAAAATGAGCCCGATTAGATGGTCAAGCTAGAAAACAAACAACCATACAGAACTACATTGATTTGCAGTGTTTTTTTTTTTTAATCATATCACCCCAAGCAAGGCGATAACGCCACTGATATCGCAGGGGGCTACGTAAGGGTAAAAAGAATGAAAAAGAGAAAGCCGGAAACCACATCCTAAACAGGGAACAAGGGATGCGCCTCTTCACCTGTTCAATAGACGTGGGTGGAGTGTGAACAGGGCGATAGTTTAGTCTATCTACTCCAATTGAGAAAAAAAAATAAAAGAAGAGAGTGAAAAGATTAGAAAAGAGAAAACCGGAAACCGCATCCTAAACAGGAAACAAGGGATGAGCCTCTTCACCTGTTCAATAGATGTGGGTGGAGTGTGAACCGGGCGATAGTTTTGTCTATCTACTCCAATTATCCTCATCTTTATTGCTATATTCACGACATTTCGGCCTTTTACGCTCCGGCCTTCTCCAGGTGTTTGGAATTTAGAACTAAACCCTATATTTCGATCACTGGGGTAGATTGTTCTCGTTGTATGAATATAATATGGGAACTAGTAATACAAATTACGAGAGAAAATCATTAGCTTCAAGATTGCAATATGAGCTCTGGTAAAAAATGATTACTGAGACATTGAGTTTAAGTCCCCCAAATTCATACAATGATGTCCTCAAGGACGCCTTATCACAATATTTCAGTCGTTATGACCTGAGGCTTTCATCAGGTTATCCGGTTAACGTACAAGGAATTCGGAACTGAACACTTTCATTAATTTACAGGTGTAGACTGTTCGTGTAGCACTGTCTATGTCCAGCGATATCTTGTCTAGTTCTTAATTTTCCTTCCTAAAATTCATGTTCCTTTGTATCTTTATTCCATGTTTACAATTCATTGATTCTAATATTTCTTTTCATGTCTCTGCATCTTATTCCATAAACCCTCTTTTTTTCAGTTTATTTTTTTTATAGGCATCATCGATCCTGCAATTTCTCTATTAAAATGTTTTTTGATAATTTTGAAAGTATTTTATTTTTAAAACTTATTCCTTTCCTCATATACTCTCTTTATTTCTGATTTTATTTGGATACACTGTATTATGATGCCTATTAAATGTGCTGAATAAGCGTTGTGGTGCAGTGAATATAGGCCCGGGAAGAGAAACCGGAGAGCCTAGTTCGAATTCCACTCGAATTCGTTGCATTCATTTACGCGTAAATACATTTTTCTTTTTAAAATCATTTCACCCCGAGCAAGGCGGAAACGCCACTGATGTGCAGGGGGTTACATAAATGTAAAAAGATTAATTAGAAAAGAGTGAGGAGTACAAGCTAGTTAGAAAGGAACAATAGAAAGCTGAGAAAGAAGGTGCGATGACAGATACATAGGTGGAGAGAAAGGGAAGGTTATACAGGGGAGGGGAGAGAGCTAGAGGCCAGTGGTTAGTAGATGAGTATTAACTTTGCATTTAAATTTCTGGAGGTTGTAGCCGTCAGGAAAGCAAGAATACGGGAGTGAGGTCCACAGGTGGGAAGTGCGAGAGAGGAAGCTGCAGGAGTAGAATTGTCGTCTGCATTTGGCTAACCTGACTGTGAATGGGTGGGACCCAGTTGTCAGTCTGGTTGCACGGGTAAACACCTGTTGAGGAGGCATCAGTGACTTAAGCTCATCCGAACAGAAGCCATGAAAATATTTATAGAAGAGACAGAGGGAGGCCACATTTCGACGATGGGAAAGTGGCTGCAGTCGAGTCGCCAGATCAATACCTATCACATTACAGACTCTCCTTTGGAGCTTGTCAAGAACACTGAGGAGAACGGCAGGGGCACCTGACCATAAATGGCAGCAGTACTCCATGCACGGACGGATGGTTGACTTGTATATATGCAGGATGGACATTCGACAAAGGTTATAATCCGCCGATTCTCCCCTCAGCTGTGGGTTAAATATTATTATATTCACTTTTCATCTTTTTCTTTTCAATTTTATTCATCATGATGTGCCGTGTTTATTCAGCACGTAGGCTATTATGATTCTCCGCAATTATACCCTGTAAATATTTAGAAAGCCTGAAATCTTTTTTATTTACTTTTTATACTCAGTCAGTTATTGTGCCATACGTGAAAGAGACATGACTGACTGGGCAGTAGGTTGCCATTGCTTTCTGCGGTAGACTGGTTGTCTATAGAACCCAATCTGTTCTATTATTTAACCCATAACTGGAGGGAAGAGACGGATTAATACCTTTCCCATGGGTATTTGCGCGTAAGTGAATGCAAGGAATTCAACTGGAATTCGAACTCGACTTCCCGATTTCTCGTTCCGAGCCGATATCCACTGCGCCACAACGCACATCCACTTTTTATACTAACTGCTATAAAAAAAAAGCTCAGTCAGAATCTTTCCAAGAGCCGCATATTAAAGTTCAAAGAGCCGCATATGGCTCGCCAGCTGCCGTTTGGCCAGCCCTGTGATACTACATCACATATTTCTAGTTCTACGAACAGATTTTAAACGCTCCTTATTTTTTTGTATCAATAATTATAAGTTACTTTTATTTCTTGGTTAGCATTTGTTTTCTTAAGGCTTTGGATTCATGTTATGACTTTTGAACAAAGTTTTCTCTTAGTTTCTCAAAGAAGAAAACCGAATGCATGGTCATCAGTAAAAAAATATTATTCGTTTCTTTATAAGGAAACATTTGGCATTCATTTGGTGAGCAGCCAATACTATTGTCGGTTGAAATTTATAAAATCTTTTTCCTAAAATTTCCTTCAAGAAAATAGGTTTGCTAATGGTCATCAGTAAAAAGGGCAGCCCAATGTGCCAAATAAAAGCCGGGGATACTAGAATCAAGCAGGTACAAAAATTTAAATATCTGGGAAGTGTTATAACAGAAGACGGGAAGTGTGACACAGAGATCCGAAGACAAATTGGCATAGCGAAGGAATCATTCCAGAAGTTGAGTAAAGTATTAAGTAACATGACAATTTCCCTAGAAACAAAGAAGAGAGTAGCGGATTGCTACGTGATTTCCGTCCTTCAATATGGCAGTGAATGCTGGACAATAACATCAAAGATGAAGGAAAAACTTGAAGCAGCTGAAATGTAGTTCTACAGAAGCATACTGGATATAAACTGGGGGATCAGTCCCATATTACAATCAATATATAAATTGACCGTTCATTTTGTGGCCGCAGCAGTTTTTATACATTTATATTCCTGAGATCTAAAAGCACAAGGATGCATTACAGGAGCTAAGAAGAGTATTAAAAAACAGGACAATTTCGCTAGAAACAAAAAAGAGAGTACTGGATTGCTATGTGTTGTCAGTTCTTCAATATGGCAGTGAATGCTGGACAATATCATCAAAGATGAAGGAAAAACTTGAAGCAACTGAAATGTGGTTCTACAGAAGGATGCTGCGAATATCATGGATCTAGCATGTGAGTAATTAGATCTTAGCAATGATTGAAACGAAAAGGAAATTAATACTGAGCATTAGGAAGAGATAGCTGAAGTTCCTGGGACATGCAATAAGGAAGGAGAGCTTGGAGAATCTGATACTAACAGGCCAAATAGAGGGAAAAAGAGACTAGGGAAAGCAGCAGATCACATATTTGAAGGACCTAATCAGGTGGATGATGGCACGAGGGTTGCATGGTGTAACAGAAGAAGGTGTACTAAGAGCCACCGGGGATAGGGAGACGTGGAAAACCATGATCGCCTACGTCCTGAAAGGACAGGGCACATAGAAGAAGATATGTGCCAACTGTTTATAAGAAATTTTAATGTGGTCATAAAATGGAGGTTCAGTTCTATATTATAATCAATATATAAACTAATCCCCTATTATGTGTCCATGTTAGTTTCTATATATTTATATTCTAGATTTATGGTCTTGAGCTAGTGCATAGCAGAGCGGGGTTTGGGTGGTGTAACAGGAGAAAGCGTGCTAAGAACCACCAGAGATAGAGAGACGTTGAAAACCATGATCGCCTACGTCCTGAAAGGACAGGGCACATAAAAGAAGAAGTATTTTCTCATTTAGCGTGCCTAAGCTTAAGTCAATATCTTTTACTATTTCATTATTTACTTGATATGCTCGTCTAATAATTTGTTTTTCGTTTGTCTGTCATACATTCTCTCCGTTTTTTCTTTTTTCCTCTAATGATGACTGTTTTAATTTCCTCAATATTTGTGTCATATTTTTCTCATTTTTTAACTGCTTTTGTTGCTTCCGGTCTTGTTATTTTCTGTTTCGCGTGGCCCATTCATTAGCCTTGTAGTTATAATGGTTGTTTACAAGCATTGAGATACAGCTAATATCAAAGCATTGAGATTCTGGGCATTTCGAAGCAATGAGATTCTGGGAATTTCGAAGAATTGAGATTCAGGCCATTTGGAAGAATTGAGATTCAAGCCATTTCGAAGCATTGAGATTCGGGCTATTTTAGGAGCATTGAAATTCTGGCCATTTCGAAGCATTGAGATTCTGGCCAGTTCGAAACATTGTGATTCGTGCCATTTTGAAACACTGAGATTCTTGCCATTACGAAGCATTGAAATTCTTGCCATTTCGAAGCATTGAGATTCTGGACATTTCGAAGCATTGAGATTCAGTTCATTTCGAAGAATTGAGATTCAGGCTATTTTAGAAGCATTGAGATTCTGGTCAGTTTGAAACATTGTGATTCGTGCCATTTTGAAACACTGAGATTCTTGCCATTACGAAGCATTGAGATTCTTGCCATTTCAAAGATTGAGATTCTGGCATTTTCGAAAATTTGAGATTTATGCCATTTTGAAAAATGGAGATTGTTGCTTATTCTAAGCATTGGGATTCTGGCTATTTCAAGGTATTGAAATTCTTGCCATTTCGAAGCATTGAGATTTGGGCCATTTCGAAGGATCATTTTAAACAGTTATATGCGCAAAACCATTATTAGCAACGAGATTGGGATAAAGCAAGTCGAGTTTAAATTTTATAACTTAGGCACTTTTGCATTCTTTTGCACATATCTCCTTAGTAAAATTTTGAATCAATCTATTCACCCCTCCAGCTACCTGCTAAATAGCAGATCAAATCACACGTGGTTGGTAATCAGTCTGGGACAACAGCAACTTTTAATTCAAAACTGGTCGTACAGGTGTCCAGTAACATCATCCGTAAGAAATATTCAATACCGATTAAACAATTTTTTTTACTATTGCTTAACCAACGCAAGGCCTAAAAGCTATTCATAGTAGAGGGTTGCTGAATGAAATTATTATAAGGTCTTAAATTGCTGAAGGACTTGATCAGATGGGTGGTGGAGTGGAGATAGAATAGGATAACAGGAGAAGGGGTATTAAGAGCAACAAGGGTTAGAGAGATCCATGATTGTCAACGTCCTGAAGGGACATGGAACATAGAAGAAGAAGTATGTATCCTGGTTGGTAATCTCTAATAATTTTGTTGATTTATAAGTTTCCTACGTCAACATTGTTAGATGTTATGAGTTTGTTAACATCTTTTTTTAGATCCTCAGTGGCCTTTTTATTTAATTTTGTAAAATGAGAATGATCGTCGATGAAGTGCGGTAATTTTTTGTAATAATCCAATTCGTTCAAAATTACGTAATTATTGGATCTATGATCTCTTCTGATGACGATATTAGGATTGTTTTTTTAATTCTTTCTCGGCCGTTTTGAGTTTTGTTGCTGGAATATTGTTATAGCTACAGTGAGGAGTGCGGTCTTTTAGATCTATCTTGAGAAGATCTCTGTTTTTTTGGATGTTATTTATTAACTTGTCATTTACTAACTGGGATAATAACTGGTGTAAGATTTCGATTTCAGTCATTTTTATGAAAAGGTCAAATATCAACTATGTACAGGGGCACAATCTGAAGGATTGCTACTAAAATACACAATTATTAAATAAAAAAATGTACTTTGAAGTCAACACCCAGAGGCAAAAGCCTGTTTCATGCTATATATATATATATTGATAATATTAATCATAAAATTTAAAATAAAATAAATAAAAAAAAGCAAACAACGTGCATACGCAAATGTAAAAATATATAAAATGGCGATAAGTTACCCATGGAACCCGGTATTATTTTTTAGTTATAGGGTTTTTGTTTGTCAGTTTTTGCATTGCAAGAAAGAATAAAACCATGTTCTTGGATGTATTAATTAGCATATTTTTTTCGTGTTTTAAGCTTTGTTCTACTTTTGAAAACATAGCATGATATATGTGAAATATATGTTTACATTTTTATTTTAGGAGTGATTTTTTGGTTTAACATTTCTACGTATTATGTTTTTGAGTGTTGTTTCATCATGTTTGTAATTATTATGCATTTAGTTGCAATTGTATAAGTTAATAGTGTTATATCTATTTTGACGTACACTATTACCATTAATATTATCAATATATATATATATATATATATATATATATATATATATATATATATATATAATGGTGAAGCAGGAGAACCCAGTTCTGGCTGCCAGACAATTTCTGCGACCACATCACCCTGGACATCTCGCCATATAACACCCCAGACTGAAACCTCCTTGATTATTAAGTATCGGGCGTAGTTGATCAAGCGACAAAAAAAAAAAAAAAAAAAACTTTCCAACATGAAAGACGAAATGAAATCAAGGATTATGGCAGTATTATTAACTTAAACAAGGAAACCGTCAGGAAGAGTTGCAAAAGATTTCGAAGACATCTGAAGGTCAGGGATGACGATAATGGTGATTTTATTGAATAGGTTTACTCTTTAGAATTTCAAGATATTTTGTGTAATTTTGGTAAATATATCTTTTAAAATGAGGTGTCAATGTTATTTTCATTTTTTGCGACATTTAGACGACAATCTATCAATCGCACCCTGTATATCCTTACTATCCTGAATGAGTAAATAAGCAGTTATTTGAGCAAGACTGTATTACTAAAACACTCTGCTTCTGTTGGCTGCTGCGGAAAGTTTGGCGCTGCTGACGTAGCCGCCCAACGCCCGGTTAAACGGTGCCAAAACATGGGATTGCCGGATTAAAGATGTCAGGCTGTTTACAGTTTTCAAAGAAAAGCGTCGAATTCCTTTCATTTTAATATCTCGTGACTTTGCACTACACATGAAGAAATTCTAAAAACTAAAATATTCTGTTAATCTTTTGAAATGATTCGTGAGCGTCTTTGTGGTTACCAACACTGTTTGTACGTAAATACGTAATTTAGAATAAAGCTCATTTCGTTTTTTTTTTCTTGATAAAGTCCATCACAGGACGAAACGCATAGGCGATTTAAAATACAGTTTTCCTCTTGTCTTTATTTTATTTAACCATATATATATATATATATATATATATATATATATATATAGTGTGTGTGTGTGTGTGTGTGCGTCGAGGCAGCAGATCATTTTCTAAACATATATGGTTGAATATAAGAGACAATGAATGTCTATTATGTTTAATCATGAGCCGTTCTAAACATCGTGATTTTGCTTTAATTTCAGGTGAAAATAAAGAAAAAGATTGTCTAACATTTGGATATTTTTTATTATACTAGTTCTAAGCTTTCGGCTCGCATGAGCCATCTTCAGAGATGTTACAGGGATTAAACATAAGACATTCGTTGTCTGTTATATTTAACAATATATGTTTAGAATATATTATGTGTGTATTTTGCCAGCATTTTTTCATTAATTGAGTACGTTATTGGAAATATCAAAATTGATTGTATTCAAACCAGGTTTAAATTGTTTAATGTAGATTGCTTCGAGGATTTTTAGTTTCTGTTTATTATTTTCTTGTTTAAGTATGTACGTGTTATCAACACACTTCTGAGAAAAACGCTCGTTGATAACACGTACATACTTCCTATTCCATCCGTTAACCCCTTTCCCCTTTGTAAAGCTAGACAAAGCCAAATTTTCCAATTTTTTCACTTACAACTCAATCTAAAAGTAAAATTGTCCAAAATCTAAAAATAGACATTGATTGCCAACCGATTTTTTTGTGACGTAATTTTTTTAAATTCTTAACTTTCATTTTTTATTTCTTTTTAATTCCATTTTGAAATGTGGTAGTTGCCGATGAGATGTGAAATCTCTCTTAGGGATTTCATGTTGAAATGATCATTCAACAGTTTTGAACATCGAAATTTATTTTATTTTATATATATATTTATATATATATATATATAATTTCATTTTTAAATGTGGTAGTTGCCGATGAGATGTGAAACCTCTCTTAGGGATTTCATGTTGAAATGATCATTCAACAGTTTTGAACATCGAAATTTATTTTATTTTATATATATATATATATATATATATATATATATAATTTCATTTTGAAATGTGGTAGTTGCCGATGAGATGTGAAATCTCTCTTAGGGATTTCATGTTGAAATGATCATTCAACAGTTTTGAACATCGAAATTTATTTTATTTTATATATATATATGTGTGTGTGTGTGTGTGTTAGGGAAACAGTGTAGGTTGCAATATAATAGCAATATAAAGTACATATTATCCTACGTTTATAGGGCGACTCAAGATGTACGTTGTGGTGCAATGGATATGGACTCGGAACGACAAATCGGGGAGCTGAGTTCCAATTCCAGTTGAATTCCTTGCATTCACTTACGCACAAATACCCTTGGGAAAGTTAGTAATCCGTCTCTTTCCTCCAGTCTATAGCGTTGGCTGACAACCAGTCTACTACAGAAAGTAAGGCAATCTATTGCGGGATAATTTTCTGCCCAGTCAAATTTTAATACATGATTGCCCAAAGCGTGTATCAGGTATGGCATTTAACTGACTGACTAAATATAATAGTTTGAATCATAATTAAGGCTTATACTGTTCATAAAGTGGGGGATCAGGTTTATATTGTTATGAAGCAATAAACTGATCCCCCACTAATTACTACTTAATAGTATAATACATCTCTTCAGCCTCTAGCTATGAGTCAAATAACAGCACAGATTGGGTTCTGTAGCTTTGGCTGGCAACCAGTCTACGGCAGAAATCAATGGCAACCTACTGCGGGATAATCTTCTGCCCAGTCAGTCATGTCTCGAAAGAGACATGATCGCCCAAAAGCAAGTATCACGTATGGCACTTAACTGACTGATACGACGACTCAGAGGTTCATGCGCGATGCAATCATCAGGTACTTATTATGAACTAATCGTCCCGGGATTTGAATTTTTTGAAATTTTGGTTCTTATGTTGTTCATGATAGTTATATACTATCATGTTCGGATGATATTTTTTAATTATGTAATTGAATCTAATATAGTCATCCGCATTTCCATTGTTATTGGTGCGTATGAATCTGCGGTGGTTTGTAAATTGGTCGGCATGCTATTACTATGGAGACAAAAGGTTCATCTTCGAAATAAAAAAAGAGGATTATATATATATTGCTATGGAAGTGTATGACTATATAGAGACGGCGGGTTAATCGTCCTGCGATGAACAAACGGTCAACGACAAACAGAACCTGATAATTTTCTTTATAAAGATCACGAAGTAAATATCACTGCCATCACTAACGCTAAAGTGAGTAACATCCTCGATGTAACCTTTGACCTAAATAATGACCTCTTTAAACCATATACTCAAGATTCAAACAACCACAAATAAGTCAAGAAAGAATCTAACCACTACCAAAGAATTCTAGATGAATTACTGTTGTGGGACACAGACTCACCTCAACATGGACTCACCCACTGCTATATTAATAGGTGTGTGGTAGCAGTAGTGAAGAAGCTAAAAAAGAAAAGTCATTGTATATAATATTGGGTTTTGATAAAATCGAATGCATTGTCATCAGTCAAAACAGGAGCCCAAAATGCAAACTATAGACTCGGGAATACTAAAATCAAGCAGGTGCCGAAATTTAAATACCTGGAAAGAACAGAAGGCGTATTGGCAAGGCCAAGGATGCATTTCAAAGGCTGAGTAGAGGATTGAAAGATAGACAAATTTCGCTAAAAACAAAGAAGAGAGTACCGGATTGCTATTGTTGTGTCCTATTATTTAACCCATAACTGGAGGGAAGAGACGGATTAATTCCTTTCTCAAGGGTATTTGCGCGTAAGTGAATACAATGGATTCAACTGGAATTCGAACTCGGCTCCACCGATTTCTCGTTCCGAGCCGATATCCACTGTACCACACCGCACACGTCGTCAGCAGATATAGGTTAGTTATAAAAGAGTAAGTGTATTTAGGTCGGTGTCCATTCTTTCGTGATGGAAATTAAGAGGAGGCTTCTTTTTAACTTCATTTATTTCTTGTACATTTTCAGATAAAAAGAATCGAAAATGAATTCAAGAAAATGCGTGAGTGATCTAAATAATTCTGTCACACATGTGGTGAATTCACCGTCAAAGAAGAAAATCTAAGAACAATTGATGACCCCTACAAGAAGACTTACTGTGCTTACGTTTTTTTTATAATCATATCAAGCAAGGCAGTTTACTGGCACTGGTGCTCAGGGGGTTACATAGGAGGAAAGTTATGAGACAGAGTGCCAGGTTATAGGGGGTTGCAGGAAGTGGATAAGGAAAGAATGAATGTGGCCATAAAGTGAGGGATCAGTTTATACATTAATGTAATGTAGAATTGAGCCTCCATTTTATATACACATTATAATTGTATAGAATTTTTTTTATGATCATATCGCCCCAGGAAAGACAGTTTACTGCCACTATTTTGCAGAGGGTTAAATAGGAAAGTTATGAGAAAGAGTGACAGCTTATAGAGGGTGTCAGGAAGTGGGTAAGAGAAAGATGAGAATACTGATGGGAGTAGAGTAGAATTCAAGAAAATGCGTGAGTGATCTAAATAATTCTGTCACACATGTGGTGAATTCACCGTCAAAGAAGAAAATCTAAGAACAATTGATGACTCCTACAAGAAGACTTACGTTTTTTTATAATCATATCAAGCAAGGCAGTTTACTGGCACCTGGAAAGAACAGAAGGCGTATTGGCAAGGCCAAGGATGCATTTCAAAGGCTGAGTAGAGGATTGAAGACAAATTTCGCTAAAAACAAAGAAGAGAGTACTGGATTGTTATTGTTGTGGGACCCATACTCACCTCAACATGGACTCACCCACTGCTATATTAATATGTGTGTGATAGCAGTAGTCGGGAAACAGACAGTAGCACTGTACGCATGACCGCAGTCGACTACCAAGGACTATACTGGATTCGTAAGCTCTACTTTACTGTACCTTCTTCTTTGTAACCTTTTCTCTAAATACATCTTTCTTTAACCTACACCTCGTGTTCCGTGTTGTATTTCCGTCGACCCAGGTTTGGCTCCACATCACTTACATAAATCAATTCAATTTAGATTATCTAGTAATTAAGAAATTCTAACACTAGTAATAAGGACATTTTTGACTACACCAAAATTATATATATAAAGACCTTAGAAATAGGAAACTACAATTTAGAATCAGTCAGTTAAGTGCCACGTGATAAACGCTTGGACGATCATGTCTCGAAAGAGACATTACTAACTGGTCAAAAGATTTTCCCGCAGTAGGTTGTCATCACTTTCTGCGGTAGACTGGTTGATAACCCAGTCTATAAAATCTAATCTATTCTGCTATTTAACCTATAGCTGGAGGGAGAAGAGATGGATTAGTACCTTAGCACGTAAGTGAATACAATTAATTCAACTAAAATTCGAACTTGGCTCTCTGATTTCTTGTTCTGAACCGATATCTACTGCACTCCACCGGTTCACACTCCACCCACGTCTATTGAACAGGTGAAGAGGCTCATCCCTTGTTCCCTGTTTAGGATGTGGTTTCCGGCTTACTCTTTTCCAATCTTTTCACTTTTACGTAGCCCCCTGCACACCAGTGGCCTTACCGCCTTGCCCGGGGTGATATGATTAAAAAAAAAAAAAAACATCGAATATTTAGAATACTTAAATAAAAAAGAAGCTAAAAACAAATCGTATAGTTTAACTCACCTTTTAATCGTAATGTCCAAACAAACAGAAGAATTTTCCTAAATTTAATTCTCAAGCATTTTAAAATTTCACTACACTGAAATTTTTCAACAGAAACAATGCTAAGGTTAATTATAGTTGTGTTAAGAATATCGATTAATATATATCACAACATAACAACATGATAATAAATAGACATATGTCTTACATGTAAAATAATAGTAACTTTACTATAAATATATTAACTCTTTTAAAATAATTGTAAATACCGAAAAAATAAGGCCTGTTCGCTAAACGGATAGTGCATAACCGAAAGTACAATTTACAGAGCTAGCATCTATTTTGATGGCGTTGTTAAATTTTATTTTGGCTCCATTGAAAATCAACAGAAATGCCGTACAACAACCATAAAATGATGTTAAGCAATATGAAATGCAGTAAAAGCACTGTCCTCTCAAAATAATTTTTGCAATTAAAAGCAACAACAAATACCCAATTATTATCTGGGGTATCATCGCAAAAAAATAAAAATAAAAACTAAACTAAACAAATCTTATAATGCAATAGGAAATAGATGTAATTTTCTAGGAAAGCAGGTTATCTTAAAACACCTAAATAACCCTATTTTACTCCCTTCTATATTAATAAGAGTTAACAGGAAGTTAACGGGGAGAAGTTCTTGGGAAGTTCATAGGAGTTCTTTAGAGTTCTGTTGGAGTTTAGTAGAACTACTAGGCAGTTGATATAAGTCAGCAGTTAGTCGAATACTAAGGAGTCAGCTTTCAAGATTACCAAGTTCCTAACATTTTGGGTGCGTTAAGTCGATTAGCAACCGACATAGCACAATTATAACCTTCAATGCGAATACTACTCCACAGCAGATAGAGAAAAAGACATATGAGGAAACATATCTGATAATTTTCATGTGGTTGTATATTGTCTTGCATATGAGGAAAAAAACGTGGAATGTCTAGTGGAGAAAGGGAGACACTGAGTAAATTAACTGATATTATTTCTGTTGCCGCCAAAGATAAAGCTGTTACACTCATTGCCCTTCTTGACTGTGATTATTTCGGTCGGTGTTTCTGCGTGTGATTGTAGATGTGTGCATGCATAAAAGTTTGTGTACAGTTCAATTACGTTGATTGGAAACCACCAGTTCTCGTTTGATCAACCAATTTAGCCAATGTCGAAACTGATCAGAACTTAGGTGACCGCTTAGTGACCCTACATCTTGTAACTATTGACCTTGCACCAGACTCAGCAAGTCTTAGTAAACACTTATGTTTGTGCGTGTAGAAAAGACGGGGTTTGGTAAATGAATTGTTATTTGTGTGAGGAAATTTGTTCATAAATTGATTGTATGTCTACAATGTGACTTTGCATGGACACGCGTATTGTTTAAATTAGTATTGTCCATTTGGATTTATATTCTTTTTTCTGTTGGCTAATTTCACGTATGTCGACATTTGTGAAACAGATGTCGTTGGTTGATTTGATGCCTTTGTGAAAAGA